>VWZF01006438.1:2096737-2208183 GCA_013396755.1 Sclerurus mexicanus | reverse complement strand
AGGAAGGGGAGGGAGGGAAGGGCCGCGGCCCGGTCCCCGCGGCGCCCGGCCCGGCCCTGCCCACGCTGCCCGGGCGCTGCGGCCTCTCCGCGTGTGCGGCCCCGACCAGGGCGGCTGGGAGGGGGATGCTCTGCCCTGAGGGCAGCCGGGACACGCGTGTTGCCCATTAAATGCCAGCTGGCCCGGGGAAAGGGAGAACACGTGCTTTTGGTTAAGGTGCAGCGCGCGTTGCTGTGTCTCGGCCCTGCCTGCCGCGTTCCGGGGTGTGCAGCGGGGTTGTCGCTGCTTCACGTGCTTATTCCCCTTGGGAAGGTACAAGAGGTTGTTTTCTTAACTCTGCATCAGGAAGGAAACGTGGGTTCGCCGCCTTCCGCGTGGCTTTGAGAGCGTAGGAGACTAAAAAGGGAAAGCAGTGTGGGACACCGATTAATAACCAAGATAACCGGGCGGTGAAGTTGCATGGCGTGGAACAGCTGATAACTTGAGACGTGGGCGAGGCCTGTGGCTGCTCTTTAGGTGCTGGGGCTGGAATGGCAGGGGTTAGTGAGGAATGAGTGTCACTGTCACTGAGAACAGGCCGGGTTCAGGCAAACCCCATGAGCCCAAAGGGATGCTAGTTCACTGCGCTGGCCAGGCTGTCCTCTTGGCTACCCCTGGGCACTCAAGTGTGGTAGCTTGTTCTGTGTGATGGGGGTTTTTTTTAGCTGCTATTGTAAAGATATTTATTTAGATTGAGCTTGTACAGTGACCTCAGCAAAAAAACCCAAAAACAACCTGGGGTAGTTTAGCGGTCCAGCTTTCTTAAAACTGAAGAAACACATCAATTTACCTTCAAATTATATGGGATTAGATTTGATGTGGTCGCATAGCGCTAGGATCACTCCAGTTCTACGTGTTACAAATCTTAGAGAACGTGTGCTGAAATACTGTGATAGAATCAAGCAATTAATGTGCTGTGGTGCACTATGGTTATGATACTATCAGTGCTTTTATTTGGAGTGTTAATTTATTGTTAATGCATTATTGTAAGGTGTAATTTTTTTATATAGTGTTCTGCTTTACTTAGCTCATCTCCTTTGCTTTACGTGTAAGTACTCTAAGATTAACTAAAGCTAAGTGCTTCTAAGAATCCTAAATGTTATTCCTGTCAAGATCAGGCTGTTAAGTACTGCAAGCTTACACTTCTGTAGGGACTTACTTCGTGTTTGCATTTTAATTTTAAAAACTTTAAATATAGTAACAGTACGCAACTATTTTACATTAAAAACTTTGGGTTTGATGTTTCATTAGATTTACAAGTAAAGTTTCTCATGACTCCTTTTTCATGAGGATTGTGTTAACATACAGTTTTTCTGGCACTACTGCCTTTCTTTCTTACAAAGCTAATGCAGGTTTCTTAAATGAACAGTGCTGAGTATGGTTAAGCAACATTCACCTTGTTCAGACACTTCTGAATGACTTTGTTACCCTAAAAGCAAGGACTGTGGACTTCGGTCCTTTTTATTTCAGGGCTGATTTGCTCTTAGGTACGTGGTTATAATGGACACTGCAAAATGTAAAGAACTCCTGTTATCAGGACTGGCAGAGTTGGAATTAACAGCTTCTGTATGCCTGTTCACACTCTGAATAGCTGTACAACAAGAAGCATTTGAGTCAGTATGTTTTCTTATGACAACCCTGGAATTTTGTTCTTTGACCCCTTCCTTAACGTTTAATAAGTCTGGTTGGAAAGAAATAAGTGAAGTGTCTAGCTGCTATGGAGTTTTACCTAAGAAACTCTAAGCCAGTTTTGATCTCCAGGTCATCCCTGTTTGTTCTAGGGATGCCTATCCATAGCAGGCAGTGTCCTCTCCTGGTAGGACTCTGGTTTTTGGCTCTTGGGTTTTGTGTGCTTCCTGGCACTCAGGTGAGACAAGCAGATTACCCTGCTGTGGCTTACCTGTCTAGACACTGAGCACTTATCTGCTTTGCTCAGCTCTTCCTTAAAGTCAGGGACATCCTCTGAGATGCCTCTTGGGTTTAGAAATTCAGCTGCTGTTCTTTCTGTAAATATTGGAGAGTATCAGAACGCCTTCACAGGTTCTCAAGGCTTGCTTTTTGAGCCAGAAAAGAGACAGTTTTTCCTTTGGCTCTATTTGCAATGGCAGTAAGTGCCTGTTAGAGTTTCATATAACTTGAGATGGGTAAATCCTTTGACTTGATAATGTGATAGCTTTTGCTGTAATTACTTCACAGCCCACTTAGCATGGGACATGCCTTGATTATTGAGATTTTCCTCAGATAAGTTAACTTACCTTCTATACCTTCCGATTGTCCCACCTGATTTTGCAGTATCTCTTTTCCCCTAATAGTTAAGGTATTTTGTATTTGTGTGCTGTGTCTTCTCAGATACAGTTGTCTACTTTAGGTTCTGTCAGGCCATATCCTGGCTTTGATGGTGGAAAAGTGTACCACTAAAATAACCTTTCTATGCTGCTGTCTCTTAGGAATGACCAGAAATAGTAGGTTCCAGATGGGAGGAACAAACCAAACCACATCATACCTACACCATCCAGCCTTCCAGTTTCATTTTGGTTACAGTGAATCCTGAAAAAATTGGCCAAAAAGAATCAAGGCATTTGGAGTCTCGCTTGTGTGATTTTCCTATTATCTCTCCAGGAGTCTTTTTGCAATTGATATTGGTTACCTATTGAGTTATTGTAGCTAGGTGTTGATACAAGATTTATTTTGTTAAAGTTGCTTTAGGGAGATTATTTCCTTTCCAGTGGGCTCAGGGGTGATTTTCACTGATTGTAGGTTGCGAACAGCCATTAGATAGCATTTTATGTTGCTCGTGCTTCTTCCATGGTCAAGAGGCTTTGAAGCGTGGCCCTTTATTGCAGCCTGTGAAATAACTTAGGTGGTTTATCATTTGATGGTCTCCTCAATTTATTTCTAGAGGGAATGCTGCTTTTTTCTGTACCTAGACAGAGGATACCTGTATGTAGATGTCGATCCTTCTTGTGGACTGATTCTGAGTTAGTGTTTTAAATAAAATTAATTTTGAGGAACATGGCTTTTCTGGAGAGCTGACCTTTCATGTGCTTTGGGTCCGGCCCTGACCCTTCAAGATAATTTGTATCCTTTGCAGAGGGATCACTGGGTAGAGCTGTTTTTACCAGGTGCTGATTAAAATGGACAGTAATGTGTTGAAGTGATGTGGTTTCACCTCTCTAGTGAAGTGTGTTTAGGTGCTTACTGATGTTTTATTTGTTGTTTTTCTTAAAATACCGTTTTCATCCTGAATATTTGGCAAGTGCTCCATTTGGATCATCTAATGCTGTGTTGTCATGGAGCTATTAAAAAAGTTTTTCTGCAATTTACTTTCTTGCTCCAAGGACTTGGAAATTTGTCTTCAGGCTACTGAACAAGAGCAAGCAGTACCTCACACATCCACAGATGTGCACGGACAGTGTGCTTGAATGTTTGTGGACATCTCAGCCACTTTACAGAATTGCTTCCCGCCCGTTTCCTCTTTTTTATTCTGTAAATTGGGATTACAGATTGAGAGAAATAAGAGCAAGGCATGTGCTTTGACTTGTGTTCAAATAGGATGAGGTATTTGGGCTTCAGCACTTCATGTGGTTATTGTCAAAAGCGAAACAAAATTCAGTCTTGGCTGTTTGTGATGCACCAGCATCCAAAGTGTGAATGTGCTGACAAACAGTGCACAGGGAAGCTGCTGTTAAGCAGCATCTTTTCTGTGCTTTCTGTAGTAGCCATTACTATGTAAAGGTTGGTCTTGTAAACCATGTGCTTGTGTGCAACTCACTGTAGGGATAAATGTCCTCCTGAATTTCAGAATTAGTGCTAATTATTGGTATTTTTTTCTAGGTAACTTGGGAGATCGGGCATGTCTTAGCTGTACATCCCTGAGGCTGGCAAACAAAATGTGAGTAAATATGAATGTTTTTCTGAACTCAGAACTGTACAAAACTATCAGGTAGTGTATTGTCCTAGAGTGTAAGTTTAAACAAAGTGCTAAAATACTAGCTTCATCTCGTGTTATTGACAGATTAAAGGAAGTCTGAGTATTACTCTCTTCACCTGCTTGGTTGTGTGTGGGAGAAAGAAACTGAGCTCTTCCTTTTTTCGCCCACTTCCTCCCTTTTTGTTTCACTTCTGATGTGAAAGCAGTAGAATATTAATCTTTTTCTTGGGTGATTCCAGGTGTCATAACAGGATACGATGAGCTTCTTACATACTTTCTTTGTGGAATTCCATAGAGTAAACATTGAATCACAGCTAGTTTAAAAGTCATAGTTGGCATTTAGGAATGTAGATCATTTGATTTATATCTCTCTTAAACCAAAGAAAGTAGTTTATTGTATGTTGCAGCCTTGGGTGATGGTGTCCTCTTCTGGAAATGAATCCAGCTGTTGCATGTCCTTATGGAGCTTAAGGAGTATAATGTTGGCAGAATCCATTCTCTGTTCCTGATTTGGCTCACAAGACATACTTACAGATATGAATTTCCTAGTTTTGGAATTAGGAAATTAGTGTTCCTTTCCTTGGAACATTAAAATATGTGCTTTGTAGTTAATTTATAGTCAAACTGCTCAGGACACAGTGACTTCCTGAGTTTTCATTTTAACATAAGGGTCTGTCTCTAGTGACAACCCTCTAACGCAAAACAAACTAATTCTTTTTTCAGACATATTAGTTCTGTATCATTTGTTGTAGAATCAGTTGTGATTTTTTAAAAAATACATAAAGCATTTTGAAATGTCTATTAACTTCTTAGTAAAAAAAGACTTTTAACAAAAGTCTTATTATAAGACCTCTCTCTTGGATATTTGGAAACATGATTTTAAGCCTGTTAGGCTGGAGCATGTCTCATATGAAGACAGACTGAGAGAGTTTGTGTTGTTCAGGCTGGAGAAGAGAAGGCTCTAGGGTGGCCTTGCAGCACCTTCCAGTAGCTAAAGGGAACTTACAGAGAACTGGAGAGGGACTTCTGATAAGGGCATGGAGTGATAGGATAAGGGGAAATGGCTTTAAAGCAGAACAGTGTAGCATTAGATTAGACATAAGGAAGAAATTCTTTGCTGTATGGTGGTAATGCCCTGGCTCAGGTTGCCCAGAGAAGCTGTGGATGTTGCATCCCTGGAAGTGTTCAAGGCCAGGCTGGATGGGAATATTTAACTCTGAGCAATCTGGTCTAATGGGAGATGTCCCTGCTCATGGCAGGGGTATTGGAATGAGATGCTCTTTAAGGCCCCTTCCAAGTAAAATTTTTTTTATTTTTACATTTTTTTTATTTTACCCAAAGCAGCAGCTGCTGCTGTTAATGTAATGTTGCTGCTTAAAATAAAACAGACTAGTGTCTGCACCCAACATGACCCAGATCTGAAAGCTGGTGACTCTAGTGATATAAATACTGAGGACAGACTGGGATAAAAGTTATCTGTCTGACCTCCTGCTTGTGAGAGTGTGTTCAGAGGGTCACACTTCTTGCAAAATTTCTTTTCCCCTGCAGAATCAGAGCCAGTCCTGCTGACAGAGCTCTCTTTCTGCATGCAGAAGAGCGTCAGTGTATGTAGGTGGAACTTGGTCTGTAGGCCTGGAGCTCTGCTTTAGGGAAATGCCTGAGTCAGGGTGGATTGATTTATGCAAATATGTTAATCTGGTTTTGAATATGTGCTTTATTTTCTTAAAAGAACTGTAATTCTCGACAGTTAATATCTGTGCAAATGTGTACTTTCCTAGCTAATCAAGAGACTGTTCGGGGTAACTGTTACAGCAGTTGTCTGACCATTGAATGGTCAGATGCTTAAAACTTTCGTTTAAACTAGAAAATCAAGTGTCTTTAAAAAGTAATAATTCAGTCTTTTTTTTAATAAAGCTCTATTTGAATAAAATTAAATAGACAAAACCAATAAAGTAATTTAAAATTCATTGAAGCATGTGATAATTAAGTTTAAAAAGTGCTTCTGGCTGAAAATTGAGTGAGGGAGGCTAATACCTGTAAGTGTTCAATAAACCATTTTTTTTTCTTAAAATGTTACTCAGACTTGCAGAGCCATTTGCACCTGTTTTCTGATCATTGACTGAAGACAAAAACACATTATGATTTTGTTTTGGTAGTACAAGGGCACCGTGAAGGAACAACCAGTCATTTCTGTCCTATACGTGACTTAATGCTGCCATTTCAGTTTGAGGGACACCTAATGGAACACATTGATATAAAATATTTTATCAGCTATTTCTGTCCTGTCTTTTTATAAAAGTGTGTACAATCCGACTTGGACATAATGAGTAGTTCTTCTTTGTGTAAAAGGACTATTTGGGGTGTTTGAGCAGTGCTTCCTTGCTAACTTCAGTCTACATTTATTTAAAGAAAAGAAAAGAATTGTGAACAAGGTAGGAGAGTGTTGGTTCTTTGTGCCCCAACTCAGTACCACAGTGGAAGTTTTTGCAAAAGTTTCTGCTGAAAAAGGAAAACTAAATGCATGGCAGTAGTAAGAGAGGATCTCTAGTGGAATCAGATTTCTCCGATACTACTTCTCTTCATTTGACTCAGCACCTATCCCAAGTCTACAAGCTCAAACAGGAGAAGTACTAGAAGGGTTTTTATGTTACTTACGAATTTACAGAATAATTTTCAAATGTGGCTTTCTAAACGGGAAGCACATCAGGTGGCTACTCTTTATTTAACTGGAGTAAAATAAACTACCTTTTCAAAGTTGTTTAATGGAAATTTCCCTGCAGGTTAATTTTTTTTTTTTTGTCATGAAGTAAAGCCAGGTGTTTCCAGGTATGGGCATTGATCTTAAGAGTCAAAAGGTTGGGATTTTTTCTTAAATACGTTGTAGATGTTTTTCAGATTATGCATTTTATAAATACATAAATATATATAACTGTACAAGTGTGTGTGTATATATATATGTAGCTTATGATCTATTCGTAATTCTTGAATGCGTTTTTCTTTTGAAGGACTGTACACTTTAAATATTGCACTAGTGTTCCTCCTGTTTACGCATACTCCAAAAAAGATCACTACTGTTGTTGGACTAAAGGATCTGGAAAAATATTCTTTACTCTTCCGAGCTCTTCTGGCTCATGGACGCCACTAGCAACCCTGGGTGTTTTAGGTCCCCAGTATCTTCCAGTTAGATGGTGGCATTCTTCACGTCCCCTTCAAGATGACTCCATAGTTGAAAAGTCACTGAAGTCCTTAAAGGACAAAAACAAGAAGCTGGAAGAAGGAGGTCCTGTGTATAGTCCAACAGAAGTGGAAGTCGTGAAAAAATCCCTTGGGCAGAGGGTTGTGGATGAACTGAAGCACTACTACCACGGGTTTCGATTACTGTGGATTGACACCAAGATAGCTGCAAGGATGCTCTGGCGAATACTGCATGGCAACACTTTGTCGCGCCGAGAACGGAGACAGGTACTGAATAAATACCAATTTCACCTGAGTATCTGCAGTGATTCCTCCATTTTAACTGTGTTAGTTCTTTCTGTTGTCTTCTGTTTCGAGAATTAAAATTGCTAGGTGTGTTTTCCTCCTCCTCACTATGTGGACACTAAGATTCTTGAATATTTTTTTCCCCTCCAAAATGTTACAATTGTGTTCCCTGTTACTGAAGATAAATTTGGTGTTTTCTATTTGGAACAGCAGAGGAGTCTTCTGTTTTGTCACGTGGACAGCAGTTGTGGTTTGTTCTCAAGTTGCAGTCCATGTGCTACCTCTGTCTGTCTGGTCACTTTCTCTGCTTTTTCACTCCAGCTGGAAGAAGAGAGGGAAAACACTTCTAGTAAAGGTTGGATTTGTGCCAGTTCTATTTCTGGTCTGTTGCTTGCTTGGTTGTTTTTGGTTTTTTTGAACAAGATAAAAGCAGCAGACTGAAATGCATGGTTGAAAATGTACTATCTCAGTTACAAATATACCTGAAATAATTTTAGCCCAAATGTATTGGTTTTCTTTATGGCACATATCCTACATGTATGAAACTGTAAAAAGGCAATTGATAATTTTAAAAAGGGAGATGCAAAATGTGACTGCTTTCAAATTTTGATAACATACATGCATTTCAAGAGTAATTTCAGGCTTTGGATGAAGTAAATGAAGACTTATTCAATTAGAATGAAAAATTATACTGATATTTATAAACATTTGATGTGAGCTCATATATGAAAGACTGTAAAATAATAAGCTGGTACAGTTAGTTCCTTTTTTTTTTAAAGAATGCATTGATATTCGCCAGTTCATTAGCAAAGTATCAGACGTACTGATTTGATAGTTGTCATGTTACTGTTTTTAAGGACAAGATGTTTAGGCAGTTTATACAGATTAAAAATTCAAGCCTGTCTTCCTGCCTTTTTTACATATAAAAAAATCATTTCAGCTGTTGCTGAAAAAAGGATGCTCTGGAAGAAATGCTGTAGAGGAAGAAGTGTGTGTACTCTGCATCAGGAGTGAGCAGTGCTCCTCGTGGGCACAGTCTGGCTCTCTGCAGTTTGTACACTTGTACACACAATGTGTTAGGTTCACATCTCTGCCCTCAAAACTTTCAGCAAATGATAAAAAAATGAGTATTTGCTCAGTGTTTAGTAATTTCCCAATAAAATTAGGTACACATGTGAATATTTTGATGTGTAATTAAACCCTATCACATCCTATTGCAGTATGAAAGATTTTTCCTCTACTGACAAGGTTAAACAAATACCAAAAATTGTTACATGCACATGTAGCAGTTTTTAGCTGTGGGTTCATGTCCTCTCTTTCTGTGATAGCACTGGCTGATGGTCTCAGCATATTCATGCTTCTTATTTTTGCCACCTTCCTTACGCTGGTACAAGAATATGCTTGGCAGCTGATCCAGCTGAGACATTGCTCAGCAATAAATAAAACAGTCTGTGCTGATGTGAGAGGGGATTATGTAGTGCCAAGAAAGAGTAACCGAGGATAGGGGAAGGTGAGGACTGCAGGACTTCGTGAAGCAGCAGTTCTGGCTTGTGCTGGATTACTGAGAGCTTTGGGAAACTTGGAAAGCCAAGTGAGACGAAGTAATTCAGAGTATAAAACAGAATCAGAAATTCTCAAGAGGAGGGAGTGGAACCATTGATTTTCCTGCCTGTGTCATGTTCGCCGAGCCATTCTTCTGAGAAATTATACAAACAACAGTAATATTCCATCAGTAGGCAGATTTATCAATTTGATGGCCCTTTGATCATAGAGCTGCCTTCTCATATTTAAGTAGTGATCTGGCATTTGGCCTTCCTGGATTTGGTTTTCTTGTGCAGATGTGCAATTTCTCTTGTTTTAAATAAAACAGAGCTTATTTGTTTGCAGATGTAAATTACTGTTTACATTGATGTAACCTGTCTCTTATCTAATGCTGTGTCTATGTATATGCATGTAATCTGGTGTAGGAGATGTAAAGAAAAGAGTTTTAAGAACTGCAGTAGTATTAGTTTCTCAGTCTAGGTTTTGTTTTCTTTATTTGGAGGAAGAGGACATCCTGTCTCTGGAATGAAGGCATGGTAGGCTTTAGAAAACCCAGTCAGTGAAAAGCAAACCATCCTGCAGCTGAACAAACCCCTTTACTTCTGGGGTTTTTTTAAACCTTATTTCAAGTTTGTGTCAACACAGTTTGTTTTTTTGTCAGTTCAACCTTAAATTGTAGTATACTGACTAATTTTAAAAAGTCTTAAGATTTTGATGCCAAATTTCCTACAACTTTGCAAAAGTTGCTCCTGAACTTTAAAAAATACAAGAATTGAAGTACATACTGCTTTAAGTGTATTAAGCTGCATATGAACTGACAGTCTGAAAGAAATCTTATCTTCATGCAGACTGACAAATGAGTTATTTCTGCCTGCCCGTTCCTTCCTCTTTGCAGGCAATAATGGAAGGATATCCAAGTAATCTAACCACATGAACAAGCAATTGCAGCATGGCTAATGCAAAGGAAGCTGTTGCTTATGTAAACTAAAAGTCAGTTCCAAAATTCTGCTTGCAGGGTTTGGATTCAACAGGGTCACATACCTACATTTAGGAAAGAAGGCAGGAAGAAGTCAAACATGCGAAATACAATACTGGCTGTTAAAAACTAATTACTCTCATGCTAGTTCCTGCAGCAGGATGATTCAGGACATGGAAGTGAAGTGGCAAACCCTATGGAGTTTGTGGCAGGTCTGCCAGCTTTACAAACTCTTCCAGCCTGCAGAAGAGGGAAAAGTGGAATCCATGAGCTGTGGCAGCAGATACAGAGTAGTCACAAGGTTTTGATACTGTGCTGCCAAATAATGTGTGTGTAATCATACACCATTGTATTAGGTTCCTGCGTAAAGCTGTTTTCCTTGAGTTAGCCAAGGGTGCAGTTCCATGATTTATGTAAGATGATCCAGGACAGTGCTGCTGTGAAAAAAACCCCAAAAAGCCAGTCCTGCTTGGTGCTTAAATCAAGTTTTCCAAGACCGCCTGCCTCCTCATCCCCCTTGGATTGTACAGATCATTTTTCACTTGTCCATGTATATATTTATGGGTCAGTTTTAGCTGGATCAGTGGCTGCTAGTGCACCTTCATGATTCTTTATACCTTGTCTCAGGTTAGCATTAGACTAGCCTAATTCGGTGGTAGAACTGCTTCCTTGGGTATGGATTTTGTGGAAATGCTTGCGCACGCTGTCTGAAAATAGAGACTGGGTTAAAATAGTAACTCTGTACTCTCTAGAAATTTTTGAGGGTTTTTTGTTTTGGATTTGTTCTTCCAAGTTTTAAAATTTTCTTCCAAATTTTCTTTCTTTTTTTTTTTTTTTTCTTTTTAACTCCCTGGTATTCATTTGCCTTCTGTTGTTGGAATGAATGGAAAAATCCTTGAGCCTCTAAACAATGGACCAAAACATCCCTTCTGGGAAACTGAATTTTCTGTATAAAAAAAAATAAATCGAGCTTTGGGTCTGTATAGCATGTGCATTCCTCATACAGTATTCAAGATTCTGGCTGGTTTTTTGCTAAGAAAATTCTGAACGAAGTTTGACAGGGTTTGTATTCTAGCAAATCCGTCTTAGGGATGTGAGATCTTTGGTGGTTGTTGCTGTTCCCCTTGGTTGCCGTGAGCTGTGGGGAGGGGCTGGAGGGGGAAGCATGTGTCTGCTTTCATAAGAGCATTTAGGTTGCCAGTTTTTGCCACTCGTAGCTGTGTTTATCAAATCCTGATGTTGAATGACAGTGCTGTGACAGTAGTGTGCCACAGTGCACATCTGGCCTTTGATCCTTGATTTAGGAACTGACAATATTCCCGACAACCAGTTAGATCCTTTGTAAAATGAGGTAGATTCAAGCGAGATCTGCACTCCCCAATATAATCAAGTTATTAAGCTTTCAACAATTATTGGAAGATTTGATTATAGACTGCAATCTAATATATATATATATTTGTGAGTGTACACAAGGACAATATTTCATACAGCTCAAAATTCAGTAACCAATGCCTTGGCCTGCTTCAGAGGATTACTGCTCTAGAAAAGCAGTGATTTAAAAAAAAAAAAAAGAATCTACCAAGCTGGGCTCATTACCCTGGATTTAAATGTACATTACAATTGTTATAAGGCACAAGGGGAGGGATCTTTCATTTTGTTCTTGATTACTTAGTCCATCGTAGCTCATGCATGTAAGAAGTGGTGGAGCACAAATAAAGATGCATAAAAGAAGTTAAGCAGCTTTAATGACAACAAATGACCACCTCCTGTTTTCAGGTGCTTTTAAGAGGTTTAAATGAGATACTTGTTCAATAATCCTATTGAGACACAGTGAGGCTTTTGAAATACTTTCTATAGTGTGGAAAACTGGTGAAACTCTGGCACTCTGTAGTATATAGCAACTTGAAGAAAAACTTGCTAAAAGCTGACTTTGTCACTTTCTTTTTCTGTGTTATTTTAAATTTTCTTCATAACAAATATATATATGTGAGCCTAACTCATAATTGGATGATCATGTCATGTATTTTTAAAATAAATATTTAAATTTTACCTTATCAATACATTTCTCTTTTTTCTCTTCCAGTTTCTTCGAATATGTGCCGATCTTTTCCGCCTGGTCCCTTTCTTGGTTTTTCTTGTTGTCCCTTTTATGGAATTTTTGCTTCCAGTTGCTCTTAAGTTGTTCCCTAATATGCTTCCCTCTACATTTGAGACAAAGTCTAAAAAGGTAAGCAGGTCTGAATTTATAATCCAGTAATATTTTTTGAAAAAATTAGAAAGTTCCTTGGTAAAGACATTAGAAAAAGTCTGAAAACTAGGTGGGATTCTTTTTCAGTATTATACTAATGCTTTTATCTTCCTTATCTTGTTTTGAAGATCCTGCTCTTTAATGTGTAATAATGTACCAGTACCATCGTGGTACCTGGTCCTTCAGCAGGTGCTGAGCTATCAGGGCTGTAAGCCTCTCTCGTCTTTTCTGCTATCCCCATCTCCATTTTTGGTTCAGAAATTAAAGCTATGAGACATTCTTTTTCTAGTTTGTATTCAAATAAACCTTGTAACATTTGCAGTCTTTATTCTTGTTACAAGGTTTTTCATATGTATACTTTATATTTTAAACAGCTTCTTATGCTTTTCTTGTTTAAAGTGTATTTCTTTTAGTTAAGTTTTCTCTGAATTGTTCAGAGCTTTGTAAAATCCCACTAGAAAGCCCCACAAGTTCTGACTTCCAGGGTACAAAAAGCTTCCATGGGGTTTGTACATAGGGAGCTCCCAGTCAGTCACAGATGTAATCAATCATGTTTGTCTACTTGGATCGAAGTAACCATTCATTTCTGATTCTGTGATAAATTCTCTTTGTTTGGATGAGATGTAGTGTAGGATTTCTGTGCTGGATGCAAGAGTTGGCAACCACTCAAACCAGTTGGTTTGTTTCAGACTTTCAGTAGCTAATTTAGAGGGTGCATTTTAGTTTTAGCAGGTGAGGCCACTCCTGGCATTGCATCTCATGCCTCATAGATCTTGGAGCCTATTTTTCAGTGTAATTTGGGGATTTTTGGTAAGAGTGAATGCTCTCTTGGGATCCATGTGTTACAGCAGAAGTCCAGAAGTGCTCCACATAACTTGTGTGGCACCAGAACAAGTGATATTTTGTGCACATGTTTCTGGAAGGAACTTTTAAAACCAAATATTTTCTTAACAGGAAGAAAGATTGAAGAAAGAATTGAGAGTAAAGCTTGAATTGGCTAAATTCCTTCAAGACACCATTGAGGAGATGGCGTTAAAAAATAAAGCAGCCAAGGGAAATGTTGCAAAAGATTTTTCAACATTCTTTCAAAAGGTAAAATATTTTAAAAAGTTATTTAGTCTTGCTACAAAAAAATAGCTTGGTGTTTTATTTGGTCTGTGGTAATCATCAGATATCTTTATTCTGTTGGATTTGAAAAAGCAGGATTTAGAAGCTTTCTTAGGATAAATTTCTTTTCTGTAAGTAGTACTTCAGTGTGATAAAATTTTACTTTTCTTAACTTTGGTGTCCTAGCTGATGTTTTTAATGTCTAATTCTAGAAGCAGTATGTTTCTGCTCATATGCTTCTCGTTCTGTTATTTTGTTAATAAGTTAATTCTGTCATGAAACACTGTGTGCTCGGTGGTTACTCATGTAGTTTTTGACCTCTTTTTTAAATATTGGGTATGAAAACTGGGAGAAGGTAGTTCTTTCTTAATTAACTCAGAAAAACTTAGTGGGGGAGAAAGTAAATTTTTTTTTTAGTCAAGTCTAATTCTGCTTATAAAAACAGTTTTTAAATGCACGGTTACTATGCTGCTGCAATCCTTTTGGTCACTGCCTAGAATGCTGTATAATCTGAGTTTAGCTGGAATGTGGTTGCTGTGGTTGGTGCAAAATTTTTCTCTTCACGATCAGTTGCTGACAGAGAGACTGTGTCAGACATCTGCCTCCATACAGGATGGCCTTTAGGTTAGACAGTGTTTCCTTTCACCAAACTGTTGGTAAGGGTAAAGTAGTTCCCCGAGACGAGAAAAATACCTTCTTAAATCTTCTTCTTAGGGGTAGGATTTATCTCAGTCCACTCACACTTCTCATTTCTCTTAATTGTTAGGCTGTTGAATAAGAGATGGAGTCAACAACATCACTTGGTTGAAAGTAAGGCTGTGGTTCCCTCCTTTGGGGAGAGCATGTATTTGCACAGAAAAAGGCACATAAGCCTGGGGATTTCAGACCTGAACTTTACAAGTTCTGTCAGCTAGCTTAAGATTTTCCTGCTTGTCAGAGCTAAGAATGGAGTTTTAAAGGGCGGGGTAATAAGATGATATTGATAGTGCCATGTAGGTTAATAATCGTAGTGGCAAATTTTGCCAGTCAGCAGCTGCTTGCAAAGTCCATGTACTTTGAAGCTTCTATGCAATTATCTGTTTCTGTTGGTTTTAATCTGCAGAACATTGTAAATCGTTAGTTCCAGCAGTTAGTGGCTGAAGCATTGGCCCTGCAGACCCTGGGAACATGCCACTGCCATGATTCGTATTTGGAACATTTTGTTTTCTTCTGAACTGCTACTGAGAATTCATGTTTGGCCGTTAATTTCTGTGGAAATAAGTGATGTTTCACTCCACATTTGCCGGAGGAAGTCCCAAGTTCCTCTGATGACTAAAAAAGAAGTTTCAGGCCCTGCATTTCTTATGTGTGGGTGTGCTTTTTACAGCTTTATATTTCTCGTTTGTGCCAGAGACAAACTTCATTGATCTCATTTCACTGTATCAGATAATAAATGTCAGAGCAAGACGAAACTTAGATATTTCCCCCCTTTTTGCTGTTCCTTTACAGTTTCTTCCATGTTGATGCATTTGAGCCTGCAAGAACCATTGAGTATAGGCTTAACATGTTTGCTGCAGCATTCCAGAATTTCTCTGTGTTGCTTTGTAGCTAGTGGTGTATGAGAAAGCTCCAGTTTGTACTTTCAAGAAACACTCGATGGCTCTTCATCTTTAAACAAGGAAGAAAATTCTTCCTCTATTTTTAAAGCACCACTTTTGGCTCACATAGTGAAGGCATTGGTGAAATGGAACAAGGCCTTTGACCTTCCTTTCTCAGAGTTAGTTTCTCTGCTATGCAAGTATCCTGGAGCTTAATGGACTCGAGGCCACCATGTCTTGCAGATTTTTACCTTTTTCTGTGCTCTCAGTAGCTGTTCACTAAAGTATTTAAGCTGGCACGTAAAACAGGTAGGCGTGATACATCAGGATGTATAGGCTATGTTAGATTTTCAGACTGTAGATTTTTGATGCAGTGATATCACTAATAAGCTTTTGATGGTGTACTTTAAATAGAAAAATCAACATCTCTACAGGTGATAATGCTTTACTATGACCTGTTGAGACTAGGGAATGATTTTTCTCCTATTTCTTGGAACTGTTACTTCTGCTTCCAGTAATTGGATTTAATGACTGTGAAGTACCCTTTGAGAACACATCACTGAAAAGCTTAACTTTGCATTTGTACAAAGCAGTTACATAGAACCTTCCAGTATGAAGGATGCAGAGTCCTTTCCCAAAGAGTGGTTTATATTTTCAAATAACAAGAACAATTGCAGAACAGCTAGGAACTGAAAGCAAAACAATATTGTAACAAATGAGGAAAGAAGTAGGTAGGTAAGTGTCCTAATGCGTGTTTTTCATAGGGACACCAGTGTTGCAAAATTTTTGTCATTGGACGTGCTTTTAATTTTACCTTCACAGGGTGATACTTCTAATGTGCTTCTGTGTTTGGTAAGTGTGGTACCAGAAAGAATACTTGCCAGTGTGACTTCTCTAGCAACTTGTTGTTCACTCAGATATATAGATATATACATACATTTTGAAGTATCTCATGGCAGTGCCAACTCAGATCTGCTTGTTAGTTTATCTTAAGTATATTATGCAGTGTTGTTGGAAACTCTGACACCATCAATTTTTTTGCCTTTTGTAGTAAATAAGTTGTTTGTTTTTTTGTAAAATTTCTTTCATTGCTTCTTTGTGTGATATTTCCTATCCCAAAACTGATGCAAAGTGCTTGACAAATTTGAGAATGTTCTATTCAAAGTAATACCCAACCCTAACATTTGCTTTGAAAAACTTAGTGTTTGTTTTTTCCTTACAGATCAGGGAAACTGGCGAAAGGCCCAGTAATGAAGAGATCTTAAGGTTCTCTAAGCTGTTTGAAGATGAGTTGACACTGGACAATCTGACCAGGCCACAGTTGGTGGCACTTTGTAAATTGTTGGAACTTCAGTCAATTGGGACAAATAACTTTCTCCGCTTCCAGCTGACTATGAGGTTGAGAAGCATAAAAGCAGATGACAAGGTGAGGTCATTCTAAATAGGCACTGGATAATAGTTTTGGCACATAAGAGTAATGAGTTTGTGTGAATATATGTATGTTTGTTTTTTCTTGATACTTTCCCTTTTTTATTTTGTCTTATTTTTTGAGCTAACTTAAACTGAGAAAGCTCAAAGAGCCTTAAAATCAGTAGTGTCCTTATTTGTAAAGAGAAATCGGACCTTTTTTAATCTACCATTAATTTCAATGACAGTAATTATATTACTTTAAAAACATTTCTGTGAAAGTGTAATTTCTAAGGGAGCTCTTAGAACTATCAGCTTGGAGGTTGACTTGGCCGTTGTAGAGCCGTGTGAACAGCGGAGGCTGTTTTATGTTACCGCAGCAGCCTCTAGTGGCCATCGTGACACACGGACCGTGCAGTGGTGGTGGCTCTGTTTTGAGCTGTTAGTACTGAAATTTACTGTGTGCGTTGTGCAGATGATTGCTGAAGAAGGAGTCGATACCCTGACTGTTAAAGAACTGCAGGCAGCTTGTCGTGCTCGAGGGATGAGAGCCCTTGGTGTGACAGAGCAACGTCTCAAGGACCAGCTTAAACAGGTATGGTTTTGCAAGTCTGAATATGCAGGCCTAGTTGCGGTTGCTAGCTCTGATTTTTGTTCTGTTTTAATTTTTATTTACTTATTTAATTTTAACTCTCTTCTCAGTAAAGACTTGGTTAAAACAGTCTTTCTCCTTAATAAGCTTTTATCATGCATACTGTGTAATTATGTAGTAGCTGTGAGTTTCTGCCTTTTGCTTGGGCCATGACATTTTGATGATGCAAATAGATACTTAGACATATCCAAAATATGTTTTCAGTTTGGGCAGTTTGTCTTGTTAATTGTTTGTATTGCTCTTTAAAGAAATACTTGCCAAGTAGATCAGTTCTTTTTTTGGTGTTGCGTGGTTCAGAGGAAGATGCATTGGAACAAGTCCAGAGGAGAGCCAGTAAGTTAACACAGGGATGGAGCACCTCTGCTGTGAAGACAGACTGAGAGTATTGGGGTTGTTTAGCCTGGAGAAGAGAAGGCTCTGGGGATACCTTATAGCACTTCCAGTACCTGAAGAAGGCGTCAGGGAAGCTGGAGAGGGACTTTCCACAAGGGTGGAGTAATGTTTAGTGGAAGGTGTCCCTGCCATGGCAAGTGGGTTGGAACTAGATGGATGATCTTTACGATCCCTTCCAACCCAAATCATTCTGTGATTCTAAGATGAATTTAATCCAAACGACTTATTCAAATATTCATTGAATACTTCTTGAAATACTTGTTCAAACAAAATACTTATTCCTGGATTTCAGTGCAATTGCTATAATTTTGGTTATAGCTTGTAATTCCTATTCTAGGATATTGACTGGTAAGTAGTGGTTAAAAAATTTCACATACTTATTTGTGTATGTTTGACTTTGTCTGTAAAATAGTCACAAAGTTGAAGATTTGTTTTCTGTATTGCTTTTATAGTGGTTAGATCTGCACCTGAACCAGGAAATCCCTACTTCATTGCTTATTTTATCCAGAGCCATGTATCTTCCAGATACCCTTTCTCCAGCTGATCAGCTCAAAACAACACTTCAGACACTACCAGATAGTGTTGTAAGTATTGATTTGCACAGTATATAACCAGCTTCCAGTGTCATCCCTGAAAATCCATTCAGAGAAGTAGATGTTCTTTCTGATCCCTTTATTTTCTGTGAAAAACTAAACCATGGGTAGGTGTGAGTGACCTTCAAATACAGAAGAAGTTGTGTTATATGTGGAGTGATATGAGAATAAAGCAAATAAAAGGCAATATTGGGTTGCACGACAGCCGACAATAATGAGATTTAGAATACACCTTTTACTTACATAAAAACAATGAATGCTCCAGGCCATGGAAAGACATTAATACATGAAAATAAAATATGTGATATTGTTACACAGAGAGAGAAATTATTACACAGAATCTACACAGAGTAGATTATTAGTTGTCTTGAGAGAAAGAGAATTAAGAACATGTACAATTTCAAGGTGGAAAGTTCACGATTCCGCCAGAAACAGAAACTTTCTTTAGAAAACGTTCTCAAGAAAGAGAGTCATCTTTTCCTGAGAAATGCAAAAACTGTGTAACATTTGGGGGTTTCAACTTGATTCATTACCATACCTGTATGACTTACTTCAGTAAGAATATCTAAACTTCTTACACCATGCAGACATACATATATGTGTGTGTGTGTGTACATATGTATATATACACACACTTCTATTAAACTTATGTTATTTTTAGACCAAAGAGGCCCAAGTGAAAGTGGCAGAAGTTGAAGGTGAAAAAATAGATAACAAAGTCCGGCTGGAAGCAACACTTCAGGAAGAGGAAGCCATCAGAAAAGAAAATGAAGAAAAAGAGATGGAAAGATTATCTGAAGCTGCAGAGAAAGCCAAAGAAACCCTTGAAGTTGTGGCTGCTGTAAGTTCTGCTCACAAATACTGAGAAATAAATGTCAGTGATGTTAAAAAGTAGCATATTATGAGTTACTGCCTCTGCTCTGGGTGTTGCCTGCAAGAAACTGGACTTTATATCCACATATGGAAGATGTGGGAGAATGTTAAAACTCACTGCAACACAGAAATGTTTTCTGTAAAATGTTGGCTTGGTCTTAGAAATCTGTGATCTTTCTTCTTAATTAGAGTAGTAAGAAAAGGTATTTTTTTTCTCTAGCAAAGGTGGTGTTTTGTTTGGGTTTTATTTTCTGCATCCCATACTTTAAATGTTCTTATCTTCGGCTCCTTCTATTTGTCATTAACCTGACAATGTCATTGTATAATATTTGACTATAAAAGCTGCTGTCCTGCTTTCCTGGTGAATTGAGCCACAGGAGCTTACAGAATAGTTCACTGGATGAAAGTGGGTATGTTAATGTGAAACCACTCACTATGTTGCATTTTTTTAACATCTGATAAAAATGTGTGTGTCTACTTTGGCAGCTATTTCTATTTTGAGAAGCCATTCTTTAATGATGCTAATACAGATAATGGTTTGGATTTTTGTTTAATTGAAACGTAATGACTGTTTCAAATTTAGAAAGAGGCGGAACCAGCAGTAGATCTTGAAGCAACTGCTGTGCAAGCTAAAAAAGTCCAGGTGGCTGTGGATACTGAACAGGAACTGGCAAGGGCAGATGTGGCAGTGCATTCGGAGACACTGATAGATACAGCACCGGTATTGGAAGGCATCAAGGTAATCTGGATAACTACATGTTTTCATACTTTTGAATGTAAATATTCAAAGCATCCACGATAAGTTGCTTGTCTGTTTAACCCTGTCACTGCATTCTGTCAGTTAAAAACAGCTACTTAGTAGATGGAAAATTCTTAAACCACCAGTGCAGGAACGGAAGTCATCACAAAACATCTCAGACTATCATCTTTATCTGTCTGCATTATTGAAATTAATATACCCATTTTGGGGGGCATTGTAGATGTAATTGGTCTGTGCATGTTTAAATTGTGTATAGTTAAGACATGTGGAGGGAGAGGGTGAGAGTGAGAATAGGTCAAGATGAGTCTTCCCTTTTTAAGGGTGTGACTAATACCAGAGCATTAAGTAAGGAATTAGGTTTGGACTAGACTGTACTAGATTTGTATTGACTTCCACTTCTAAACTGCTAGTGAGCAGTGTATGTATGCTAAAAAGCATTTCAGTGTGCTCTTTCTCTATTTCTTCAGTATAATGTGGAACAGAATTTACCCCCATTAAAGTAATAGGTTAATTTTTAGACTTGGCATGCTTTGTTGTGATCAGAGCATGCTTTTCTACAGCCAGAGCATGCTCTTTTTAATCATTAGCTACCTGGCTGATCTCCTTCTCTCCCTTATTGAAGATAGGAGTGATATCTGCTTTCTTCCAGTCCTCAGGAGTCTTCCCTGATGACCATGTCCTTTAGGCAGCGGCCTCTCAGTAACATCAAACAGCTCCCTCAGCACTTGTACTTGTATCCCATGAAGTCTTATGGACTTGGATGAGTTCAATTTGTTTAATGTTCTCTAACCTGATCCTCCTTCACTGATGGAAGGTCTTCCTTTCTCCAGACATTGTTATCCAAGACCTGGGATTCCTGAAGGCCCTTACCAGTAAAGAATGAGGAAGGCATTGGCAATGTGTGTTGGATTTGCAGCCAGGTTTTGGTAGCAGGGGAGGGGGGCTTTAGGTGTGGCTTCTCTAGGAAGCCATGAGAAGCTTACCCCATGTCAGACAGAGCCAATGCCAGCTGGCTCCAAGATGGACCTGCTGCTGACCAAGGCTAAGCCAGCCAGAGATGGTGGCAACACCCGTGATAACATACTTAAGAAGGAAAAAAGTTATGGCACAGGTTTAATTGCAGACAGAGAAGAGAGGAAGGAGAATATGTGAGTGAAACATTTTCTCTTGTCTTCCTTTCGCTCCTAATGTACTTGTAGAAGCCTGTCTTGTTGCCTTTCACATCCTTCACCATATTTAACTCCAGGTGGGCTTTGGCTTTCCTGAACCCTTCCATGCATGATGGGACAGTGTCTCTGGATTCCTCCTGGGTTACCTGTACCTGCTTCCAACTTTCCTGGGCTTCCTTTTCATGTTCTAGTTACACTTGTGTTTTATTTGTAGCTTATTTTTGTCTGTGAGATTTGATGTCAGGATTTTCCTCAGTCCCAATGTTACTTTGCACAATAGCAACATTAATTTAAAATGGGTGTTTTATGTAGAAAAATATATTCAATTTTCCTCGACAGCATCATTATCTACCTGCTGTTGCCATAACATTTTTTACTTCAGAATGCTACCAAGAAGATTTTAATGGTAACAACCAAATGGAACTAATGTGCGTGGAAATGGGTATTGTGGAGTGGTGAGTTGGCTGCCTCGCTGTCTGCATAGCTGGGTGCATGAAGTGCAGCCATGAGGAATGCTGTGGGAGGGAGGCAGGGATGATGTTGTTTGGAAACAGCAAGGCTGTTCGTTGTTGCCACATCTGGCGTAGCGTTTTTATCGCTGCCTGTTGCGATACCAATGGCATGAGAGTGTATTGACACCAGGCCTTGAGCAGGACTTCCTCAACAGTCCAAACTAATACGAGAAAACAAGAAGTAAAGTTAACGTGACAGTTCTTAACTGAGGTCACAGTGTGGCCTGTCCCCTAAAGATGCTTCCAAAGATTTTAAGCACAGTGAAATTTTTCCTTCCTAGAGGAAAAATGTAAGACTGCCAGCTTCTTGAAGATGACTAATTTTATTTGAGGCAGAGGAATTTGTTTTCAAACTGAGTGGCTTCTTTTTTTTTTTTTATTTTTTTTTTTTTTGCTAGGGTGAACTATAGGTATTGTGTTAAAATCAGAAGTGATACTGATGCCCAGATATTAGCAGTACACTTAAACTCTTTTTGAGTTGACAAAGACTGAATGCCTGTTCCACAGTTGGTTCTTCAAAGCACATCATTCTTCTGCTGTGTTCCTTGCATCCTTGATTGCACATGTCTTTCTGTACTCGTGTGCCTGTTCAAAGTTCAGCCATTCAAAATGAAAGCTGGTGTCTGGGTCAGATTATACACTAACTGTAGGTAGTATTATGGGATTTTAGCATTTTTAATGAATCATCTTGAAGTCTTACTTTTTCAGTATCCCATTGAAGGCTAGTTTTTTATTCTCATCTTTTCAAGAGACAGGTAAGCTTCACGAACTATGGGTGTTCATCCTCATTCTCACAAAGTTTGCTGAAGATAACTTTTCTACAGCTCAACTTCCCAAATTTAACAATTTTGTTTGGTGTAGTTTATCTTTCCTGAACATAATTAATTGTTTCTCCGTTGTTTGAATGACTTAACCCAGCAAAGAATGAAGTAAAACATTTTTAAATCAGATGAGTAGCTAAAGAGTTTCCAGTAGCCAAAATGCCCATAATCAATCACAGTAGCTGAATTTACTACTGGTGCACTTCAAAAAAATATGTACTCTAACAAATTAGTTGCCTTAGCATTTAAAATCTTTGCTTTAGCCTCAAAATGCAGATCTCTGCATTAGCCTCAAAATTGTTATGATAGTTTGACTCCAAATATGGAAAAAGAATCTTGAGTCTCTCTTTTCTGGTAAAAGACCCAAAATCTTTGAGGAAATCACAAATGTGCCTCTCACTTGTGTTTGTTTTCTTTTACAGGGTGAGGAAATCACCAAGGAGGAGATTGATGTTCTGAATGATGCTTGCACAAAGCTGCAGGAACAGAAAAAATCACTGACAAAGGAGAAGGAGGAGCTCGAGGAGTTGAAGGGTGACATCCAGGAGTATAGTGAGGTGAAGAATGGGGCATGGAAGTTTGTTTTCTGTTCACGTTTAGTTTTAGCAGAAATGATCCACAAATTCAAAGATTATCTTGGTTGGTTGTCTTTTAGCCTGAAGTGGTTAGCTGAGTGAATGAACTTTGTATGCAGACCCTCCTTTGTGTAACATGGTCAAAGCCTAGTTGGTATCACTGGAATAGTTCCCAGCAGATGAGCATCCTGTTCCTTTATTCCCAGAGTGACTAGGCTAACATGAGCTGAATGCTGCATGCTGCACTTCATTCTTATCAAATGTAGATGTCAGTATTACAGAAACTTCAAGTAAAATGAATCTTATCTAGTCTTGTGAAAGATGTGGAAAATGACATTTAAAGGGTGCATGAAAAAGGCAGCAGTGTTAGAATTTATTGTTCTAATTCCAGTCTGGCTTTATATGTCTTTCATTTACAAATGGCTCCTGTCTTGAAATGCTGGTTGAAGTCTGGAGTGTCTTTTGCTGGGAATTCAAACTAACAAATGCTTTTCTCTCTCTTGACTATTTGTTTTAGGATTTGCAAGAGATAAAAGAGCTCTCCAAAACTGGCCAGGAAGAGGCAGTGGAAGAGTCAAAGGCAAGCAAGAGATTGACAAAGAGAGTGAACCGAATGATTGGTCAGATAGACAAAATTATTGTTGAATTAGAGACAAGTCAAAAGACAGTGGATGCAAAGCTGGATGGTGGTGATACTCCTGCTGGGTAAGTGACTTGGGAGCACTGGATGTGTCTCTGGCTGCTCACCTTCAATCTTGCTTATGCCTGATGTGTGGGCAGAAAAGAACTGGTAAATAACTTGCTGTTTAGAATGTTGAAATAACTGATTTTAAATACAAAATTAACAAAATTGTACTGCAGATTTTCTCTTTTCTAAGGTTAAATGTGGTTGAAATTAGAAAGGAAAAAAGGTTGTATAATTCCCCAGATGCTAGTCCTGAGGGCATTTTGAAAGTCAAAGCATATCTTACCATCTTGTTCACGTCTCTGGCCCTAATGGTGATAGAGATGAAATCACGCCTTCAGTCAAGCTCCTCACGCAGTAGGTTTGCCCTGTGTCATTGATTGAAAAGATGCACAGCAGTGTGGTGAGCGTGTTCATGTTTGTTGTTCTTTAGTAGCAAAGATGTTAATGAGGGGAGAAATTGCAAGGAAGCGTGCTGTTTCTGGAGAGAAATGGGGGAACGGGTCTGATGGAAGTGAGGAGATCATTTTACACAGTCTCTTTCCAAAAAAATTTACTTCATTTCAATTTTTTTACACACAGAATTCAAACAAAGGTCTTTCCTGATAGTTGCATTGCAAAATTCATTTAGCAACACTTACCCATGTCTGAATATTATTGGAGAGTCTTTCAGCCATCCTGTGTCATATCCTGCCTATTACAGGCACTGAAATACCTGAAAACTGTGGCACAAACTCTCACGGTTTGTCATCATGAATGCTATATTAATCTAGTTTATGCTTGCACCATTTTGTGGGATACATTGAGGGAGTATCCCAGCTCTCCAAGAGCATAACTAAACAAAAACAAGGATTCTGCTTTTGTTGCTTCTGAACTTTGCTTTTTCCAGTCCCCGGGGCAAACAGTCATTTGTTTCAGATTTTGTGTAGTAGCATTAAGGCAGCCATGTGAATGGTGCTGCAGAGAAGCTGTTGATCAAAACCATCTGAATTTGTAAACTAACAATACAGTGCAGAATCTGCTTGTACTGAACGTAATTTTACTTTGTAATGGATGGTTTTCTGGATCACTTTGTAGGTGATTATGGATGATTGAACATTATTAGTTGAAATATTTCTTAGTTGTCAAAGGCTTGTCTTCTAACCTTCAAGATAAAGCACTTCTGTTTAGTATTTATTGGGTTCACTGTCTCCTGGATTTCAGCTGGGTCTGTAATGGAAGATGGTTCTTCAAACTATCAAAATGCATAGGCAAGCAGAGGCTTTAGGTTGCAGCACAGACAACTTCATGAGATCAGTGAGCAGACAGCACAAACATCTAAAACCTCTTAGTCCTTTTTTCTGCAAAGTCTCGTCCTTGATATGAGCTAACTTGCTCAAGTGATTGGTTTTCCTGTGATTTTCATTAATTTTCTGTAAGCCAGCCTCTAAATCTAAAAGGATGACAAATGCATGGCACTGCATCTTTGGTAAATGTGGGCTGTGGGTCAAAGAGCATTACATACACAGTCTGGGAAGCACAGAAACTATGCTAAACTGTATTTCAAATGCTACTGGCTACTTGTGTTTTTGAAATAAAACATGTGGAAACTAAAAGGATGAGAATCAACTGTAAGACAAAAATCTGCTTGTTGATCAGTAACTCACTTTTATTTTTTTTGCATTCTGTTCAGGATTATAAATAATTACATAATACTTCTACAAATGTCCTGCAGTGTAGTGACTTTCAGTACTGCTTTTGGTTAACTTCTTTGGAGTACCTGCTTGCCATGTCCAGTTTGTGCTTTCTCTTCAGGGGGAATCTCATCAGTATTGCTGAGCTAATCAATGCAATGAAACAAATTCAGAAGATTCCAGAGGAGAAGCTAACTAGGATTGCAGAGGCACTAGATGAAAACAAGGATGGCAAAATTGATATAGACAATGTTGTTAAGGTAAGTCTGAGAACTACTTGAAGAAAATAAGGCTAACCATCCTTCAAACACTGGGGCTGTTTTGACTTAAATTCATAGTGCTGTGTTTTATAAGAGTCTTTACCTTATGCCAGTGAAGTTTTTGGTAATGTAATTAGATCTTACAATAGATATTAGCATCTTAAGAATCTATATGGCTATATTTTTTTGGGGAAAAAAAGATCTTTATCCCATGTGTCTTAAAGCTGTAGGTTTTCCTCTATATCTGTCAAATCTGATAAATTATGGTAATTTTGTTGCTACTTACAAATGGGAGGGAGTAGAAGAACTGCTTCAGGAACACCACTGTTGGCCAGAGTCTTGACAAAACACCCATAGATATATTTTATATCAACACAAGATAGTAGCTTCTCTTGCCTACTCATGTGCCTTGGTTATTTCATTGAGACCTGTATTTCCTGTGCTTGAAAAGCAACAGACCATCAGTTATCCTTTAAGCCCACTGTAAATGACTTGCATTTGTTGCCTGATTTGTCCTGCATACTCGTTTTGCAGAACATTCTCAGATTTTCTCTGCATTTCACCTTCATTTTCTTGTTTCTTTTTTACTTGGTAAATTTAGATATGTCCTGAAACTTACTTCCTTGCAAGTCATTTTCCTACTCAATACAGAAATAGCACTTAAACTAAGACCAGCTAGAAAATCCAGAATCGGCCTCTTGTGACACTTTCCCTCTCTACTGAAGCTGTCCCAGTGGTGATTATTTTCCCTGTTGTGCATTTAGCAGCACAGATAAACTGTACTTCTGAATTTTGCATGTATTGCAGAATAATTCTAGGAACTTGAGGAGCTGTGCCAAGAATATGTGTGTACAAAAAGCTATATGAAGGAATTTGGAATCATCTGCGTAATTATTTTTTTCGTTTGCTTTCTGAAAGGCCCACCCCCCTCTACTGTAAAATTTATGCCTATTTAGTACAGTAGGTCTTTTTTGATTAAATTGAGCTTATAAATTACTGTCTTAAATACTGTTTCAGCAGGTACTGAATCTGGACTTTCCACTGGAATAGATAAAATAAATGGGTCTGTTTTACTAATGATTTAAAATGTGAGTCTGTGTGTGCTGCACACACAAAGGTCAAAAGTTCTACATCATTTGTTATACATTTTAGCTTTTTTTTACTACTCTGAATATCTTTGAGGTCCTGGTTGTGGTTTGAATTTGTCTTTCATGTAAGAAAAAAGTGCTATTTTTCTTGAACATGAGAACAGAATACTTTTGTTATCTTAACAAATCATATGAAAGTGCCTCAATCATGTGAAAACTAAATGCTCTATTTTATTTTTTGTGCATCTAGGTAGTAGAATTGATTGACAAAGAAGATATTGATATTGGCACTGGTCAGGTTGCTGAGATTATGTCACTGCTTCAAAAAGAAGAAAAACTGGAAGAAAAAGAGAAAGCAAAGGAAAAGCATGATAAAGAAGCTGCAGAAGCAAAGAATTAAGCTTCAGAATCTGAAGCTAATGCACTTGTAACCAAAATCTTGTATATCTTTGTGTCTAATGGCTACATATTACTTGAGCTTTGTGATTATGGGAAGTGTTTTGAGCTGATTCTGGTAATAAATCGTAGATATGTTTTCTGACATATGGAATGAAATTTCCGTTCATCAAAGAAGTGATTTACTGTCATTCCATACTGATGAAAACAAAATGTGCTTCTTTAGCAGTGCTCCTGCCCACAGAGACATGTATTTGCACTCATTGTTGTGGTACAGTGATCCATTAAACTTGGAAGTTTGCTGTATAAATTAAGTGTATCTATCATGGAAAAATGTTTCCCATTTATTTTCTTCCATCAATACACGGGGCCCAACCTTGCTCTGCTTCTACCTTTAAGCTTTTTCAGAATTCAATACAAACTTTCTGTTCTGTCACAATATTACATATTTTGGAACCTTTTAGTGAAGATTCTGTGGCTTCAGTAGTAGTTCTGTAGATTGTGGGGTTTTTTTAAGCTAAATATCACTAAGCTCTTGCCTCACTGACAGAGAATGTGTCATTCTGATCACTTTTATGAATTCGTGATTTTTATTTTTTTCTGGTGAAGGGAAAAATCAGATTTTTCCCTAGAATGGAAACATGGCATGAAGTTTGCTACTTATGGGTGCCTTAAACTTCTTACGACTAGGGAGTAGAGTGTGCTGCCTCTACTCAAAAGTCCATGAATCATTAAAGCATTGGAATCACAGGAGCCTTTAAAATAGTTTCAGAACACAATCTGTCACATGATAAAGTGAGTTAAAGCATTTGTCTAAATAGCAAAATGAAAACAATCATAAGGGGGAAATGTCATCTTGCATATGTTTTTAGAAAAATGTAGTTATCTACATGCTTGGTTTTCATCTGATAATTATTTACACCATAACTAGTTCTCTTACCTCTCAATTTTCATCTCAGGTATAATGTCATTAACAAGGTATAGTCAGAGTACATAAATATGTTCATCTCATGGCTTTGCTTACTGTGCAGTCAACAAGCTGTGTCTGGTATTGCCAGTGCTTTGATTACACCATTTGTTTTCTAATTAATTGCTTATAGCCACTGTCTTTAACTGTGTGACTAAATACTGGCAGTAGGTCAAAGTTGGCTCATTGATGTTCCTTCTTAGATGTAAATTTTGAAGTTTTAAGACTAAAATACTAACTCTGGGATGTTTCATAATTCTTGGCAGCCTAAATTTTCCAGTTTTCTTAAAATCTGCTATGAAATACACATCATGTGGCTTGAACCAGCAGGGTTGTGGTTTGTTTTTTTAATTCTATTTTTATTTTGCACCCAGAATTACAAAATGTATGAACATTCTTGATTTTGTGTACACTATAGGGAGCACATCTTACAATGGCACTGTACACGGTCATATGGAGGTGGGCAGTTAGTACTTAATGCTTTTAGTCATAGTTGCATATTTTCATAGAAAATGTTGACTCCCAAGCGTATTTCAGCATAATTCCATGTGCAGTATTTATCCAGATTGGCTAAATTATTTGTATAAACTTATTTGAACTTAGTGGAACAAAAGAAGTTTTGACAGTCTCATGGCTTGCATGATGGACCATTGTATTTAGTTGTTTCCAAAGCAATATGTACAGTGAGATGTACAGTTCTAGAAAAAGAGTCAGTGTCTAGTTCAACTGTTGAGTTCATATTCTGTACAGTTTTCAAAGAGAGCTGCTTACAGCAAGAGCCTCCTGAGAATTACTGTAACTGTATCTGAAGTGTAAAATGGCTGTGACAAAGCTGAAGTGTCATGTCGGTACAATCTTCGTGGTTCATGTTTCCCTAAACAAGGGGGCCCTTCCTCATAAGTCGAGGTTAACTTGGAGATTTCACCATGGAAGGCACTTCGTAGATTTTTGAAGATCGGACTTTACTAGGTGCTTTTTTTAGGCCAACACTTAGGTAAAATCGCAAGACTAAAACTAATGTCACAAAAATACAATCTAGAAACGAATCTTACATTGTATAATTTACAGTTAGAATGAGTGGGCTTTGAAGTATGCTAAATTTTGCAGTTGCATATTTTCGATTTGATAACAATGTATAGCAATATTACTTGACATTCCTGAAATATGGTAAAGATACTTTAAAATTGCCTGCTACCTTTCATGGAGTATCAAAAACCTAAGAATTGTGTGCACTTGAATGCAGATTTAAAACAGGGAAGTAGCAAAAAAAGCTGTTTTCAAAGATTCATTGATTAGAGTTTTACAGAGCTTTAACTGTCCTTACAGTAAATTAGCTGATTGTAGTATTTGAGAATTTAGGACAGAAGCTGTTCTGCGTTTACTGTTCACTTAAATTTTCTGTGGTTTAAATAAGAAGGGAGCCAAAAACAGCTGATTTTTTTATTTTAATGAAGAACATCCTGATGAAAATAATTGTCATACACTCATTGAGCATTTTTAGCTTTTGGACTTGTTTGAAATTTGGCATATTTTGAAATCTTCACAGGTTACATAGAATTGATTTAAATGTCACAAATGCCAGTTTTCTGCTGTTACTGAAAGCATTTAAAGGACGCATCAACCATAGCAAAGGATTTTCACGGGGAGTATCTTCCTTACGCTGTTGAAAGTAGGCAAACCCATGACAGCTGGACTTGAACAACACATTTTCTGAAAGCTTTACAAGATTAGGAAGCCCTCGGTGATCCATTTCTACCCAGTTTTGAACCTTCCCAAGCAGCTCTGTCCCAGCGATACAACTCCAGCGGATCAGTGGCTTGAGGACCGGCTTCAGATAATGTGCCTGGTTGTCTTTTGTGTTGACCAAAAAAAACCCAGGAGCTGCAGTACTTTCAGAGAAAGGATGACTTGCGAGTGTACAGTAACTGGTCAGAACTTATTCCTGAATGAGTATTTAATCAGGAGATGTAAATATTTCTTCAAATAAGTAAGGGATGTGTGAGATTTCGATGACTGTGACTTAAAACAGGCAAAGCCTCTGAGCTCAGAGTTAGGTAATTGGTAAGACCATTGTCAGGATTCTTACAGATTCAAATAAGACAGATTTTGACTATAAACTATTCAGGGGCTAAAATGTAAAATGCAAAAAAAAAAAAACAAAACCTTTTTTAAAAATTCATTTAGCAACAGGAAGAGGAGTAGGATGTAATCTTTTTTTCCCCTTCAAAACAAGTGGGTTATAGGACATATTTTACTGAAAAACTTGTTTCTGTTTCATCATAGCTCAAAAGATGGTTTTTACAGAGATTGTCACTGGCTACATGCTGTGAGGGTAAATCTGCCTGCAGGTTAAGTACCAGAAAACTGATTCAGTCGGAGGTTTTCTGCAGGACTGCATGCAGGCAGAGAATAATCTCTTGCCAGGATAGTACCTTACACTTACACAGATTTAACTGGGGGAAAAAGTTACGGTTTTTTATACAACTCCAAAATACTTCTTGTAACTTTATATCTGCATACCGTGCTAATTGTTTAAACTTCAGCTACTTCAGCATGTATTTAAATACTTTTAAATTGTTAATATAAAAAAATTGGGTATATTTAATTAAAAGAAGAAGCCCATATTCTGTCCTTTGTATGTATTATGAGTTTTGCTTTTCAGTTGGTGAATTTCAGCCCATGTTATAAATTTTAAGTTGAAAATCATTTGTCTGTGCTCTGAGCATACAGGTCCTGTGTTTGCCATAATGCAGTATCAAATTTTTATGTTAATTGGAGCTTGTGTCCTTTGTTTAGTTATAATAAAATTATAATTTTGAAACCTAATCTCTCCTATTTTTCTGTTGCTTTAGATTATTTAATTTATTGTTGTTCAGATGAGATGCCAGACATGGAGCTGCATGCTGATGACCTCCTGGGGGCCGGTGGGTTGTGTGGGAATTGGTGGGGTGGTAGTTCTTGCAGAAATTCTAAATGGGGGGCTGCTTGCCTGTCGTAGTGAATTGTGCTAATCCCTTCTTTCAAAGTATTGTATTTTAGGCAGGGAAAGTGGGGAGCACTGTACTCTTTACTGTCTGGAACTAATAGATTAAGTTTTATTCCAAACAGAAATAGCCTTAGGAAGGATCCTTGTTTGGTCTTGCCCAGGTTATGAAGAAAACATATCTGAAATAGTTTCACAGTTTATTTTATGTCAGGCTGTGCCCCTTGCTCCCAATATTGGAAAATTATATGTATTCCTCTGTAATCCTAATATTCTTCACAAAGCATACAGCAGACTTGTAAGTCACAGAATTGCAGAATATGCTGAGTTGGAAGGGATCCACGAGGATCATCGAGTCCAGCTCCTGGTCCTGCATGGGACCATCCTAAGGAGTCACATCGTGTGCCTGAGGGTATCATCCAAATGCTTCTTGAGCTCTGCCAGGCTTGGTGCTGTGACCACTGCCCTGGGGAGCCTCTTCCAGTGCCCAACCACCCCTTAGTGAAGAACCTTTTCCTAATATCCACCCTAAACCTCCCCTGACACCACTTCAGGCCAAGTCTTGAGCGTTTGCAACAATATTCTTTAAGAAAAGCTGTTAATGATTTATGGTTTAACTCACCACCTGGCAGCCTAGGTGGGGAAGCAGAGAGCCCCTGAACCAGCAAAGTGTCCCGTGCGTGTCTGGTCCCTTGGAAATGACTGAGCTGCCTCAAACATAACTGGGATTGCTGCTGTTTCAGAAGCTTCAGCGCTCGCCTTGGCCCAGCTGTGGTTGGCACTTGGAGAAATGTGCAGCACGGAAGATCAACACCCAAAAGATGGGAAGGTCCTGGTTTGTGGAGCTGTGTTGATAAAAGTAGTATTCTGGCTGCTTTTGAACAGGATTTGGGAACATGCAAATGTTGAATCTGCTCTCTAGTGTCAAAGTGTTTCAACAGGTGGCTGAAAACAACCTCCTGCCTTGACAAGCTTCTAAAATAACAACAAATAAGCTAGGTGGGGTTGCAGATTCTCGCTTGTTTCACTTAAACCCAAACGTCAAATTAAAAGCTTTAAAAATAGCTTTTGCTTTGAGAATTTCCTTTAATGACAGACTTATTTAGGGTGAATAGGAGTGCTGAACAAGTGTGGTCTAACTGACCAGCAGGGAAATTGGAGTTTGAGTTTGTGAATTAGATGTGGACATTGGCAGGTGTTCTTGTTCATATTTACTGGTGTTCTGAATACCCCAAGAAAGAGACTGACTTCTGGATCCAGTGTTATCTCTGCTGAGATATAATGGTTATATCAGAGAAATTGGACTCCTTTGTGAATCTTTATTACGCATTTATAACAATTATGTCTAGTTATTGTTACAGTCTAAAGGAAAAATGGAGGGTTTTTTGGACTCTCTTGCCTTTTTGTAGGAGGGAATCAAAGCAGTGGTACCCATGACCACACAGGGTGCCTGGCCAGTCTGGTTGGTGTGCAGGCACAAGGCAAATTCAAATCTCAGAGAAACTAAGGCTGGAAGGGACCTCCAGAGGTCATGGGGTCCAGCTGCCTGTTCAGAGCTGGTTTCCAAGGGCCGTGTCCCATTGGGGTTTGACTATCTTCAAGGATGGAGACTTCACCACCTCTTTGCGCCCCCTCTAGATGGACCTCTGCACCACCTGTGCCAGTGCTTGATTACTCTCGGGAATAAAAGAGGGTTTTTTCTTATGCTTCCCTTTTGACAGATGAGGATAATATTTTATTACAGATGTGAATTTGTGCATTGTCTGCAAATATATACAGAGGGAATGACAACTGCTTGCACTAATAGTAGATAATGGAGATATAGCTGTGACTTGACTGGGTGGAATCTACTTTTGTATAACGTTTGGCAGAAAGCTGGTTGGGAAAACATCTGACTTCATGAAAACATGGTCTGAAAAGGATTAAAGTAGAAGTTTTATTGCAAACTATTTTGGTGAAATGTTGTTTAAAGGGTGAACACATCTGCATAGTGGTGTGGAGAGATGAACAGTCCTGTGGTTGTTTCATCGACCTGAGGCTTGAGAAATCTGTGTTCAGTTAATGCCTAGGCTGTCAATAACACATCACTTGGCTCTTGTGCCATTGTAACATAAACCCTCCTTGGCAGTGACTGGGCCGACAAGAAGTTCTCCAGAGCAGAATCTTCCTGTGCAAGGACCTAGTACAGTATTTTGTAGCTATAAGGCTTTTAAATACTGAATGCAGACAGTGACAGACCATGCCAAGCAGTTTCTCTGGCTAAGGATTCTTAATTTCTCACTGCTTATATATTGAAAAGTGTTTCTGCTATTTTCTTGAATGATTTCTCAATGCTGACTGATGTGAGCAGGAGGATGTTTATAGTGTGTTTCTAATTCCCCATACTCTGTGCTCACTTCCATTTTTGTGTACTGCTGGATATAAATCTTTCTTGGTAGTTAAATATCCTTCACAGGTCAAAATTCTTTGGGGGCTCATTAGCATGTACAATTTTACCCTTGCCAAACCTTCTGTGGTTTGCAAGCATCAGTTTCTCTCATCTAAGTGGCGTAAAGGATTTCTGCTATGCTAGAGATGGATCTAATGCAGATTTGCCGCTTTCCATCTAGTATTTCTCTCTATGTACATTGGCAGAGCAGCCCCTTCATGAATGGCCTGATTTATGTCTCAGGGAATGCTGCAGCCAGTCGTTCGAGATGTCAGGTCTCCCGTGCATGTTGGGAGCGGCTGCGGATTCTCCCTCCCTCTCCTTTTGTCTTAGCTCCAGCTCAAGAGCCTTCCAAGTTCCTTCCTAGCTGCATTTTCAGGTCCTTGATTAAGCCAGATCTTCAACCTCTGAAGGGTAACTGGGAAATGAGCAACAACAAAAAATAATGACAAAAAAAGTCTTAAGAATCTTACTAAATTAAGTTGGGAATTAAGAACCCGTTATGCAGAAAACCTGGTGATCTCTGCAGCCTGTTCTAGGCTTGTAAATGCAAGAGTTTTGTTTTCCACAGATCTAATTCCGAATAGCAAAAAAATCAGCAGGTTTTTCTTCTCCATCCTTCCCACTCCCCAACCTTTCCCTTTTTTCTATCCCTACTTAATATGCAGGACCAAATAGGGAGGATTTATGGAGTCCTTGTTGCACTTTGGTTTCTCAGAATCTTGCTTTGCACTGGTGGAAGTGGAGTCGAAATATAGCGAGCTTTTATCTTTCCAGTGAGCTTCTCCCCACTGGATGGTTTTCAGTGCTTGGTCTGTGTAAACTCTAGTCATTATCAGCCTTCGTCAAGCTCTGCTCTCACCTTCCTCTCTCACTGCACCAGCTCCACTGTGGGCCCTGTGCAGTCTCTGCTCCTAAGAACAGGATGGTTTTGAATTTCCCTATGAATCTTCTGTGCTCTTATCACAGGGAACTGTGCATGGTCTTCTACAAGCCACAACATTTCAGTGGAAAGCATATTCTTGGGATGAGTCTTCAAAATCAAGTGACACTGTGAGGAAGGCAGGCACATCCCCATTTTTAGACCTACTTCTGTAACCAGAGTTACCCATCAAATTCTATGATTAAACTAACGCTGTGGTCCTGTAGTGACTCAGTATGATTTGAAGTTTACCCAAACAACTCAGGATCTTTTTCCATGGAAAATCCTTTGTGCTCTGAAGATTAGAACCTTTTGAATACCTAGGTTTTGGACTTGCAAATTCAAGAATTGACCAATGTCAACCCAAAAGCCCTCTTCAAGTAAATGACAGGGGATGAAGCATTAACAGAAAAACCTCATTTGTACCTCTTTTATACCTTTGTGCTCAAGAGAAAGCTTGTGTGGAAAATAGTTCATCTAGCCAGACTCATGGAGGATCTGTGAATGGAAATAGGTGGGGAGAGCTGATGGTAGCATTTTGGTTGTGCATTCTTCCCTGTAATTTACCCTTGAGTGACCAGGATACTATAATATTTGCTTTAATTTTGAGAATATGAACCCACCCTTTGTCAAGATAAATACAGTAAAAATATAGAGGAATATAGAAATACAGATGCAGTAATATGTGTACCACTGAGCCTGATACTCTTCCTGGAGCTGGAACTTGGGTACTTGAGAAATCGGGGGAAAGGCTTTACGACTTCTTTTCAAGTTTTAATAAGTGACGCCGCGGTGGCTGATGAAGCAGACACATCCCTTGCATTTTGCAGAAGAGCGGGAGGAGAATAAATTTGCTCTCTCAGAGCACTAGCACCAGCATCCCGCAGCATTCCCAGCCCAGGAAGGACTCCCGGAGCGCTTCAATAGTCAATACCGCCTGTCCCCGCTGGATGGCGCCCGCCCCCCGCCTGGAGCCGCCGGGATGGGCTCCAAGCGCATCCCTGCTCCGCTCCCATCCCATTCCCGATTCCCCCGCCCTGTCGTCGCGTCCAGCTCCTTGTCCTGCACTCAGGGGCTCTGTTTCACAGAGTCATAGAATGGCTTGGGTTGAAGGGGATTTTAAAGATCATCCCGTTCCAACCCTCCCACCGCGGCAGGGACACCTCCCACTAGACCAGGTTGTTGAAAGCCCTGTCCAACCCGGCCTTGAACACTGCCAGGGATGGGGCATCAACAGCTCCTCTGGGTGACCTGTGCCAGTGCCTCAGCACCTTCCTACTGTCACAATCATTTACGTTGGAAAAGACCTCCAATATCATCAACCCTAAACTCTGACCGATCGCCCCCTTGTCAACTAGACCACAGCACTAAGTGCTAATAAACTTATTCCTTATATTTAATCTCAATCTACCCTCTTTCAGTTTAAAACCGCTACCTCTTCTCCTGTTGCTACAGGCCCTGCTGTAAAGTCTGTCCTCATCATCCTCATAAGCTCCCTTTACTTACTGGAAGTGCTGCTGTGAGGTCTCCTCGAAGCCTTCTCTTCTGCAGGCTGAACAACTGCAGGTCTCTCAGCCTGTCTCCAGAGCAGAGGTGTTGCAACCCTCTGAGCATCTTTGTGGCCTCCTCTGGACCCACTCCAGCATGTCCATGTCTTTCCTGTGCTGGGGAACCGCAGAGCTGGACACACTACTCCAGATGGGGTCTAGTGAGACCGGAGTAGAAGGGTAGAACCACCTCCCTTGCTGGCCGTGGTGCTTCTGATGCAGCCCAGGATGTGATGGGTTTTCTGGGTTGCAAATGCACATTTCTGGGTCATGCCCACTGTTTCCCAGCTTTTTGTTTTTCAAATCTTTCACTCCTCTCACTGAGGATGCTGTTTTCTCAAGGGGATATGGAACTGTTTCTGCCCTCAGTTCTTGGTACCCCCATACTCCCTCTTCTCGTGTTTCATCTCTCTGTTTGTCAGCAAGATAACCCTTTTGTGTGAACTAGAATAAATCTTTGCTATCTGGTCAAATGACCTGGTATAATCAGACACTGGACTTCCCAAAATTAATCCCTCTTTAAAACACAGCATAATTTCTAAGAAGTTCTCCAATCTTAGTTTAAAATTTGACAGTGAAAGAAAATCCACCACAAACCTTTGGTGAGCTCTTGTACTCATTTATTGCTCTTGCTATCACTCTGTGGTTTGTGGAGGTTTTCTTGTGGAGGAAGGGAGAGGGGAAAGAGTCTTTAAAAATAGAAAAATAAATTAACTCCCCACCCTTGGAAAATCAAACAGCAAAGAGCCAAACTGCCTCTAGTGAATTTGTCTGATGCTGGTTTCTCTTCATTTGGCTTCAGCTGGCTCAGTGGAAAACATTTTCTTTATGGGGTTGCTGTGGGCTGCACTACCATGGGTAACTCCAGAGCTGTTCAGCTCTTCCAAAAGTTTCCTGACTCTCATCAGTGACCTGTGTCCTGCCCTCCCCAGAGCCCTTCCCTCCATGCTGGTGGTGCATAACATTTGCTTATTAACTCTTCAGTACTGACACTGTGAGCAAGGTGTTCAGCTGTGCCTGGTGGGGTTTTGTCTGCCTTGATTGCAGAGCATTCGATGTGACTCCACATCTGGAGGTGCCATCCAAACCTCTCTGAAGATATGGTCCTTTTGTGATAGATTAAAGCCCTAATCTGGGTTTGCATCTCCCCACAGAGCCCGGTGCTTTCCTGTTGCTGTAAAAGCAGCTGTGCTGATGTGCTCTCTTGTGCAAAGGTAGATGCAGCTCTTGTCTCGAGGGCTTAACAAATGTATTACTCAGTGCAATAAACAGTTAATTAACAAAAACTGAAAGTCCACTCTCATTTCTTTGCATTGAGGCATTTTTGGAACCAAATGCTCGGTCAGTTTAGAGTAGGTTACACAGATGTGATTCAGCAGTTTGGATGCTATACTTCAAATGACTCAGGTATGTTATAAAATACCATAGCTTGGTGAAAAGGTGTGAATCAGAGAATCAGAATAATTCAGGCTGGAAGGGACCACCAGGGCTATCTGACCTTCTCCTTATAGCAGGGCCAAGTTTAGATCAGGTTTCTCCTGGCCTTGTCCAGTAATGTTTTGCCTCTAGGGATGGGGATTACAGAAGTTCCTGGGCCATATGTCTGACCATCTCCAGGGTGATAATTTTTTCCTAAAATCTGGTGGGTGTGTCCTATGTCACAGCTAGTGTTTGCTGCCCCTTGTCCTACTGCTGTGCAACCTCAAGAAGAACTTGGCTCCATCTTCTCCACACCCTCTCATTAGGTAGTGGCAGATTGCAATAAGGTCCCCCTGGAGCCTTGCCCTCCCCAGGTCAGCAGGCCCAGCTGGCTCAGCCTCTCTCCATACACTTTGCAGTCCAGCTCCCAGTCATCCTGGTGGCCTCTGCTGCATCCACTGCGGACAGTTCACATCTGTCTCATGCTGAGGAGCCCAGAACTGGACCCAGCACTCAAGGTTTGTCTCACCAGTTCTGAGCAGAAGGAAAGGACCATCTCCCTGGGCTTCCAGACAATGTCTTTCCTAACGCAGCTGTTGACCTTCCTTGTTTCAAAGGCTCATTGCTAGATCATGGTCAACTTCTCCACCACGACCTTTATTGCAAAGATGGTGTCCAACTGCTCAATGACCATCATGTATGGGTGCATGGGGTTATTCCTCCCCGGTGAAGAGCTTTGCATTTGCCTTTGTAGCACTTCATGATGTTCCCATTAGCTGGTTCCTCCAGCTCACTGAGCCTCTCTACACTCAGCTCTCCCTCCCCTCCCACATGAGGACTGCTATGATCACAGAGCTGAACACTCCACTAAACAAGAAAGGGTGAAAGGGGACAAGGAGGTCACACAGTTAATGCACAATGTGGAATAGCTGAGTCTCACTCGCCAAATCCAAGAGGTTATTCAGGGTAAAACCAGTTTAATGACAGGCATGACAATTTACGAAATTATTATTAAGTGAAAAAACTACCATGTGGTGTTACAGAAGGTCTGAAAAAAAAACATTAATAGGCTGTTGGTTCAAATGTGAAAGTGCTAAACTCATCAACTATGATGTGCTCTAAAAATACAGACTTGAGCCTCTGCAACTAGAAAATAATGCTTCCCTTAGGAAGACTTAACCGTGTCTAAACAGAAAGCTTTCTGGCTGATGTCCAACAACTGTTTTTTCAAAAGTCCTGTACCTAACTTTCTTTTCACTGCTTTCTGGTGGGAAGTTTCTTCCTCTCTCTACCACCCCCCCACCACCACCCCATTTCTGTTAAGCAGTGATGTGTATTCAGAAATGTTGTAAGTTGAAAAGTTTGTGATTTTTGTACATACTGATCCCAGAAGACAAAAATGACCTGTCCATTATTTACGCTACATGAGGAAAAACTTTAAACCAAGAGTTGTTCTTCAATTCATCTTCCAGTTGTATGTTTTCTGTCCTACAGGTTTTCTAGATGTGAACTATAGCAATGTGGGTTTTTCAGTTTATTCGACAGAGCTGATAACTGCAGTTTAGAAGTTGCTGTGCAGAAGAGCTGGAACTTGCCAGACCTTTTTCCAAAGTCAGTGAGTTACGGGGTTTTTGTTTGAGCTATAAATATTGTTTGCCCCAGGTCTCCCTGCCCTACATCAGAGATTTAAATACTGCCTTGATAATTCAGAGCTGAAAAGGGCTCCACAGCCACAGAGACTGTTGGGTTGTTTGCTTCCCAGAGGTAGCTAAAGGCTATAAAAAAATTGTTAAACCCCAGAGCTGCCTGAGTCCAAGCAGAGCCTGAATCCAGGTGAGGATTCCTTTGGAATAAGCATCACCAAGGCAATCAGCTCATTGCAGATCACGCTGAGAGCAGTGGGTTAAAAAGTGTTTTCAGACTGTAATGAAACAGAATATAAAATATAATGATATCAACAAAGAATACATACTGAGTACCACACTCCCTGGCTCCCAGCCCCGGAAGACAGTTTACACCATGACTTCGCCTATAGCTGCTGTCGAGCTACCAAGTCTTTACATCATGCTGTAACCTCCTGAGTATCCAGTGTGAGCTGAAAAGTGGTTAGTTGGAAATTAACTATTGAAATAAACCCCCAGGCAGTGGTGGAGTCTCCCTGCCTTTCTGTCTTTCACCAGAGGTCTAGTTGTCATTCCCTGCATAGGATGCACAACTCCCTGGAGAGGAAATGTTACTTTTCAGGAGTTAAACACAAACCTGCCAGCAGTAAGACAGATTTTATTGAGGCCGTGAGCAAGAAGGTGTGATCCAGTGCACAAATTCCGAAAGAGGAGGCAGCAGCTGGTACGGCTGCAGTGCGACACATCTGGAAGCTATGGGAGACTTTAATCCAAGTGGGACAGCATGACACCGTTTGTCTGCCTTGTAAGAGCTTTCTGGGCCAGTTTCCTAAGAAAGCTGTATGTGAGATAAGGGAGGTGGCTACACCGGGCGTCAATGAGGCTTGAAATGTGGTGGAGCCAGGTTTGGGCATTGCCCTTCAGCCCTAATACAAGTGAACAGGAGCAGCTCCAGATCAATGAGAATCATGAGTGGTTGGTTGCTGTGAGGAATAGTTAATGGCATTGCATGGCTTTAACCTTGAAAATACAGGACTGAAGGCAGGGAACACCCGAGTTTGGAAGTGTTTGCTGCATGGGACCCTGTGCTCCGTTCTCCTCAGGAGCTGCCAGGATGAGAGAAGAGCAATCAACTTAATTTTCAGTGAAATTACCAGAACAGTGGCGTTTCTGCAGACTCTCACCAGCGCAACTTGAGGCATTACAGTTTCTGGTGTTGGCTGGAGGTTGCTAGGCCTGTAACTAGCAGCTGTGACAGCTGCTGCAACTCAGCAGTTGGTGTGTTAATTTAAACGAACACCACTCATGCTTTAAGTTATTGTGCCAGACTACACCACAGAAAAATGTGGGATGAGACCACAGCACCTCTCTCACCCAATGCCCTGAACAAAGCAGGTCCCAGCAAAACCGGTTTGCTCAGGGCTTCATCCAGCTGAATGCCACAACCCCTCTGGACAACATATTTGTGACATTTAACCACCTCTATATTGACTTCTTTATATTTAATTGTAATTTCCCATGTTGCAACTTGTGTCCATTGGCTCTCTGATATCACGGGGCAGACAATACTGTTAGTTATTACTTATTAGCCCTCAATTAATAACTAGTTTCTTCATAACCACCTACTGGACTCCGATGTGATTATGCTGCAGAAGAGGAGGACACACATCACTCCTGCTTTGGCCAGGTTTGACCCTGTAACAGGACTCCTGTACCAGCTGAGCTGCAGAGATGCTGCTCTCCCCTCACACTGGAGCCTCTCCCACACAGCCCTGCTCAGCAGCCCTGGGCACAGCTGCCTTTTTGCAGGGCAGTGGAGTCTTCCCTCTTCTGTAGTTGGTGTGCAGTGGCTGAAAGCCTTCTGAGATCCTTGGGGATGAAAAGCTTTGTAAAGACTGGAGTTGTTTATTGTGATGGTTACTGAAATAAAACTTTAAAATGCCTTAATGTAAGGAGTTCATTGGAAATTTTACAATTTGGGGTGTTTTATGAGGGGAGAAGCTATTTCCAAGAACCACATTAGAGTCAGTCCCCCTTAGGACAGTGCAGAAGGAGAGTTCCGGTGTATTACAAAATTAGCATGGCTGTAGCTTTCTAAGCTTTTAAGATCCCTTGGTATCAGGGGGAAAGGAGAAAGGAGAGTCAGGCAGCCAGAACAGGAATCTCTTTCTATTGGGAAACCATTAGAAAGATGCAATGTGATGGCTGAGACCCAGACAGAATTTAAATGTCATCCCTTTTTTATAAATAATGCATAAGCATCATTGTATTTTTAATGCAGAGCCTAGAGGAAAATAATCTCTCTTGATTGAATTGGGATATAACATTTTGGACTGGAATTCAGAGGTCCCAAGTTCAGGGGTCCTGGGCGGTGTGTCCCAGCTGCTGGGTGCTCTCCACTCCCGTTTGAGCATCTTGGGAACAAAGGGTCAAGGATCCTGTGCCAGCAACAGATCAGAGGCTGCAGCTTGTTGCTTTGAGGATTGTCCCAGATGTACTGCAACCCCCAACAGGAAAATGGGATGTTTACTGTGAATAATTTTTCATCTCTGGACCCTGAATGGAGTATATACCACCCAGATTCAGAATTACAGGGTTGCCCTGAACACTGTCCTCTAGCCGATGGGACAATGGAGAACAGCCTCCATGATCTTTGCTTTGGGAGTTTTATGAACCTGGCTCCAAGGAGGTGTGAAATTCTGGGTTTAGTGATAAAATCATGCTAACAGAAGTCCTGGTGCTTTGTGACACATCAGCTTAACCCACTTGTCCTTGAGGCTTAGAGCACAAGGTCTGGCTTTGCCCTCTTTTCCTTTCGAAGATCATTCAGGTTGTTTATGTGAGTTTGTGCCAGGCATGGGAATTTGCCTTTGGCTTGACAATGCTCAGCTCTGCTCTGTTGCAAACAAATAAGGAGAAACTGTTATAAGTTTTGCCCTGTTACAGTCTCCCAGGTGGTAGAAAATATCACAGTCCATTTCTGCTATACACAGAAATAGAAGACATGCCCCTTGTTCGGTGTTTATGATGTGAACAGACAAGGCATGAACAAGGATTTGAGTCCAAAATACAGAGGGTAAAGCAACTTGGCAAGTCAAAAGAAAAGCAAAGGGGCAAATGATGTGTCCCATGTCCCTGTCAAATGTCCCATCTCATAAGAGGCACTGTCCTGCTCATCTCCTACCTCACTGCCTTTGAATTGCTCTACATGCAATACATTTCTATGGGAACCGATTTATTTACACAACCTGCCCTCTCTGTGCCTGAACTAGAGATGAAAACTGATGGAAGAGAAATGAAGTGGTTACTAATTAGCAAATGGTTCATTAATAGAAGACATCTGCTTCTTATTAGGCAGGGAGAAATGAAGAAGGCTGAGTCTCGCATGCCCAGTGATTGGCTGGTTATGGAGTCTGCATTAAACTGGAAATCAGGCTCTTTTTAAGATTGTCTTTTTCCACCCTGGAGATGCCTGTGTATTGAGGGCTGAGTGCTGGGAATATCAGTGAAGAGACAGGGCATCGCACAGCACAGGGAGCTTGGCGGTGAAGGATCCCCATTCTGCTGTGTCTGGGGGGTGATTCACCCTGCCCTGCATCCCGGCTCTGCCTCGCCCAAATTTCCAACCTTGTTACAGGCAAAAACAGATAGGAGGCTTCTGGAAGGAGGAACTGAAATCACCAATGAATTCAATCAGGTTCAAACTCAGTCTCTGAAGTAGTGGTGGGAGCAGTCTCCTGAATCAGGTATCCAAAACCCGTGCCAGGACATGCAGATCACTCTGGGGAGGTGATGGGGCTGAGAGTTTGTTCTTGTGAGATTTGGGTGCAAGATCCACATTACTGGAAGAACACCCATAGCGGAATGACCAAACCGTTTTTAAAACCCTTTGAACAGTCGAGTTCCTCAGCCACCTGGGTGCTTTGGGAAATGCCCATCACTGCACTGGGTGAATATTTCAAATCAGGATCAGGAAAAGGCACCAGCTCCTCCAAAGCAGCAGTGGTTTTCTCTGAAAATACCGGGAAGAGGCGGATGAAGAGCTTCACATGAAATACTGTAAAAGTGAAATACCACAAAATCCAAGGGTGAGATTGTTGTACTTAGCCTGGAAACAGTGGGCAACACGTCTGTGAAGTTTTGTAGTTTTATTTTCTGCTGGAGAATTTGGAAACTGTGTGTGTGAAGAAGCAGGGGTGTCAAAGAAAACTATTATCAGCAGTGCTTGGGAAAATGCAAGCTATCTTTCCCTGTCCATAATTCAATAAGTGTGTCCCCTTACCCCAGATTTTCCCAAACTCTTCTCAATTTTCTGTCCATGCTTCTTGCCCTTCCAAAGCTAAAACACTTTCAATATATTGGGATTCAGTGGTAAAAGTATTACCCAACTAAACCTTGAAGTGATTAAAAATGTTTAATATAAAAAGCCTTTTATCCTTGAAAACCATGGAACTGGCCACAATCAAATCCTCTCCTATCAAAGCAGCAATATTGTCCCAGCTTTCAGGAGCAGTGGGATGGGTTAGTAGATTTTGGCATCATCAAGAGCAGCAGACTCCTGATTGCATCATCTATAAACCTCCTTTCCCTTGTCACCACGTGGATTTTCTGCCTATGTATCAAGAGTATTTGAATTTTAGGGCTTCTTAACCAAGCAAAATTGTCCAGAAAGTTCTATTTGCCAAGAGCTCCTTTGGAGCTGCTGCTCCTCCGAACCCTACTGAGGGAGTGTATTCCAGAGCAATTATTTCACTCTGGAAGAGAGCAATAATTATTCCACCCTAAAATAACGTAGTGCAGAAGAGAGTCTGAGCAGGGAGCTGTTCCAGAACGGTGACTGTGGAATGGGTTACTCTGCAATAACTATTCTGGTCACGTTCCTCCTGCCATCAAGGTGGGGACACACCTGGCACACGCAGCCTCTGACTCTGGCTGTGTGGCTGCAAGGATATTAACACTGCTGCCTCCTGGATTTCCCCGCTCTGTTACACATTATGTGCTCTTCTAGCTCTGCACAGGTACACGACTCTCTTCCCTCTCCCTTCCCACCGAAAAGGTGACTTGTTTTGTCAGTGTTTCTTAACCTCTTCTTGACCTCTGCCTGGTTGGACGCAATCCCCTTTTATTTTACCTGCATCTGGGACTTTTTGTCAGCGCTTCTTGGATGCCCCTTCTCTTTTCCCCGGGCGGCCGATGCGGTTGAGCCGGAGCAGGAGCTCTCAGCCCCACCGTGGTGCAGTGGGAGCATCGCAGCCTGTCATTACCCCGCTTTTACAGTCGTCTCAGGCAGCTTGCAATCGGCACGGCAGGATTTTCCTGCCCGAGCCAGCTTGAGTCAATTTGGAACGTAAGATTTCAGGAGACAGTATTGAGTCCTTCAGTGAAATCCAAATACATTCCAGCCGCTCTGCCCTCTATTAACCCTCTAATTTTGCAGTTCTGTCCTAAAGAACCAGGGGGAAGGGCATAGAAAGCTGGAGGCTGGGAGAATTTTCATTCCACAAAATCAATTGCAAGCTGAAAGGGGTGTAAGAAATATTTTCCTGGAGCAGGGCAGCAGGTCAGTGAGACACATTTCTTCACCTCTGCATGCCCCTTTATCCGTAATTAGTGGTTGGTGTTTTCTCCACAGTGCAAGTATATGTGTTCCCTCGTGGGTAGTTTCTGATTTTGGCCCTTAAATTTTTAGCTGATATCAGCTTCCAGGGGGACTTCTGTTCCTCAAGGATGGGTTCTTCAAAGTAGTTACATGAAAAAGTAATAATAATTCAAAATACCATCTCCTCCCATTTTTCATTAACAAAATCTTCCCAAGACCTAATATTGAGAAAACCACTTGATGCCCTTCGGGACTTTGCAAGCTCTTGACCTCAATAGTGCTGTGGGACACAAACCGAAGTAAAAAATCTGGCTCAAAATATTCCATGGTTTTTTATTATTGTTATTCTACACTATGGTGGCTCCCTGTTGGTCTCTTAATGGATTCTGGTCCCGTTGTCCTCCAGGTGTTTAGTGATTTCTCTTCACTCAGTCATTGCTGTGTTTCTTCTTCCCCATTTTGTGTGGCTTCTGTCCTTGGAATGATCATTAGTATTTGCTGTTCACCACATGTAAATGTGTCCTGGTCTTCAAGTTCATGACAAGAAACCAAACCAGAAAGAATCATCTTGATGGTATAAAAACTAGCCAGTTAATTGCCTCACTGGGATAAGAGAGGAGCTGAGCAAGCTAATTTGTGTATGTTCACTTTTTCCAGCAAAGAAGAGATTTCCCTTCCCTAACTACCAAGCTGCCTGGCAGTGGCCCTTTCCTGCTAAAATATCCCAGCTTTGCGCTTGTGTCCTCCCTGCTGGAGAACCCGCAGCCCAGTGTGGGTATTTCCATGCAGTGTCTGTGGCTTGGCAGCAGCGAGGACATGACTAAAGCCAGAATCTCCTCAAGATCCTGTAGGAAATGAGACACTTGCAATTGCTTCTGGAGAAGGGCTGGGACGTGGTTACACGCTTTGGCATCAGCACAGGCTGCTGTGCTGACCTCAGGATTTTCTCAGTATAGTTCGTATCAAAGTATAGAGGGAAAGAGATTAAAGATAAAACCTTGGGAGATTACTTCTGGGAAGCAGCTACATTCATTTTGCTTTCCTTCCAATTGCATCATCTTACCAATATGTCACATGGGACCACTGGGGCATATTTGCCACCTACTGCCATGAGATCCCCTTGGCAGCCAAATCCCTCCTGCTGCTCAATCTCCTCCTAAAACAAAACGAACCAAAACAACAACAACAAAAAACCAAAAAACAAATCAAAGGAACAAAAACCCAGCTGCCCCAAAATGCAGATTTCCTCTTTATTTTCCCACCTCCAACATACAGTTTTAAGATGAAAGGCTTCTTCTCTATGTTACTTTCCAAGAAACCAGTTTCTGTTAGGATATGTCCCTATTAGTACCTGTAATGCATCTTAACACAGACTTCTTTTTCTCTTCAAAAAGAACAGCAGAAGTTCAAAAATAATTTTTTCCTGTAGAAGTGCTTCTGATATATTTGAGTAGTAAAGGATGAAATAAATTCCTATGCCAGTGTCAGAAGAGTAAGATCTGGGATGGCTTTAGCTATCTCTAGTTCTGGTACTAACACTCCATGGAAACTTGCTTAGATGAGACCCTGTACCAGAAGAGAGTGTCCCGCTCCCCTGAAGCTCTTGGAAAACTCAAACTTAACTTCTCTGCCTCTAATTTTTCCTGTCCTCAAAGCACAGCTTGTGCCACAAACTCAGCTCAACTGCAGATGTTCAACTGATGCCAACCAAAACAGCTCCTGCACAGCTGGCGTTGGCCACATACTCATCTGTGCTTGTACTGCTTAAAGCTCTTATCCTTCCCCACGTCATCTCTCTCCTGGTGATTTATTTGTTCCTTCATGCTGTCACATCTTGATTTATGCCATTGCTGCTGATGGGAGGGCCTTGCCTCCTTGCTCTGCTGCTGGCGTGCTCTGCTCTGCAGCAAAGGTAATTACCAGTAGCAGAGAGCAAGAGGTTAATTCCAGGTTCCTTCCCTCTGCCTGGACCAGGCATAAATTCTCAGTACAATCAACTGTGCAGCAGCTGCCACTCTGTACAGAAATTAATAATTCCATTCTTAAGAAAGCAAAATTTTTGTGCAGTGCATAACTGGAGAAGTGGTATTTAAGGCTATTTTTGTGGGTTTGGAATGACACCTTCTATGTAGGGGTTTAGATGCTGATTATCTCAGTTCATTTTCTTTCAAAACCCAGTATGGTATGAAGGGAGGAAATATTTCTAAAAGCATCTAGAACAATAAGTCTGATTTTCAGACTGATGGAAGAATATTAAATATATGTTTTCCTCTTTCATTACCTCTGCTTTAATTAATATTATGCTTTTAGTAAGGGGAATGAGTAATAATTCCCAGTTTGGCACTCTGTTTCATTAAGCAAATTGCTGGCTATTAAATCAAACTTAGTTGGCTCCTTCTCTGATTTAAAGGTTTTACCCATAGCCCATGAAACAGGCCGATGGCAATACCATTAGAAGGGGGCAAAATTTGTGCAATGAAGGGAGGTTTCTTCTTATACCCGTGGTAGTTTCAGTCCATCAGCAGGATGCTGTGCACACAGGCTCAGGTTAGTTTGTGCACATGTATAAATGGCAGCGAGAATTTTGCACAGGGTGCAAGAACTGCACTTCTGTCCTGCTGACTCAAACCCCAGAAGGCAAAGAGGACCAACACAGACTCCCTGTGATCCCACCACTCCCTGGGCAGCCTGTTCCACTGCCTGACAGTCCTTCCAACAAAGAAAGTTTTCCTAATATCTAATCGGAACCTCCCCTAATGCAACTTGTGGTAATTTCCTCTCATCCTGTCACTTGTTACTTGGGGGAAGAGACCAACCCCATCTCACTACAACCTCCTTTCAGAAGGTCTGTCTCACCTGGCAGTCACCACTTGCAGTAGCTCATCAATTAGTGAGATTTTTGCATCATTTGGTGCAGCTGGTTATTTTGGAGACACCATGAAGGGAACCAGAATGTGGGCTGCATAGTCCATGGCTTTTATCTGATGGTCTAAAGCCAAAGTCAGGATGCAAGGGTAACCTCAGTGCTCTGATTTGTGCTGTGAAGCTGGAGAAAAGCCCAGAGTAATAGCCACAGGTCTCAGGAATGGTTCAACAGAGCTGCAGATCTCAGCAGCAGAGAGAATGGGGGACTACCCAGCTAAAATGTCTCATTCATCCAATAATTGCAACTGGGTTCACTTGGAGAAAGCTTCGCTCCAAACCCTGAGGGGTGTAGTCAGGACAGTTTGCTTCTGCAGAGCAGCCCTTAATGGGAAAGGATCTGAAACAGCTGCAAATGTGGATCAAAAGCTCGTGGGAGGTTGCACTACCATCGGGCACCTGGCCAGTCACAGCGTGGGCTGGCACTGCCAGGTCTTGTAAGTACAGGAGTTGTGACAGTGATGTGGGAAATTTAATGTGAAAGCTGAGTTTGGTGGCTGCTGGGGATGCAGTGGGGAACAAGTGACGGTGACTGGCTGAGGAGTTTCTGCAAAAGGACCTGCTTCAAGGAGCACATCTTTATGAATTGTTTCTTTAATGGTCTTGGCGTGAAAAGCTGCAGTTTGCTGGTGGGAATTCCTTCAGTTCGTTCCCTGCTGCCATGACTGCCTGTTGTTTGGGCTGTGCCTTGCAGTTAGTAGCCAGCTGCCTCAGGTTGGGGTTTCACCTGAGCAGCAGAGGAACAGGACAAGGCTGAACAAAGTGTGGGAGATACCTGCCCTCAGGAGAGGACAAGGAGCTGTTTCATGAGCCACAGGAACCGCTGTCCCAAACAGGTTACAGTGAAGGTAACATGATGATCCCCATTTCCTAATTTTTGGGTTGATGTGGAGGCTCAGTTGAGCAAACACACCTTTAATAAAATATTAGCTTCATGGTTGTGCTTATTTGTCCTTTCGCTTGCAAGGGAAAAGCAGTGAGATGTTCAGGTAAAAATATTAGCACCTTTGGATGAAATTTCAAGTTTGGGACAAATGCAGAGTTGTCAGGAGAGCAACAGTTGTTGCCCGGTGGAGGAAGTCACTTTTTCAGAAATGATTTTGGGTCTGAGGAGGGACTAAGTAGAAGATCAACAGGATAAACCCTAAAAAGTAATTTTTCTACATAGTTTTATTCTGTGCATGTCTGCCCAGGCAGCTCACATTGACTTGATCCTGAACAACTTTTCTGATTTTGAAAACTGCAGCAAATCACAAGCCATTGCACATGTGCTTCCCTTGAAACACTCGTGTAGCTGCATGTCTGATTATAATTACACTCCTGCGAAAATTTTTGCTGGACCCAAGGACTCAATCCCACAAGCCTCCCTGATCACATCACTGTACGTGAGAATTTATGCTTGCAGGATAAAAACCCTGCCTTCAGCAATGAAGCAATTAATTGTTATAAGCAGAAAACATGCAGGGGTGGGGGAAGAAGGGACAGGCTAAAACACTTACACTGTGAGTGAAAGAAGATCTTTAGCTGCTGTGAGTACATTTCTCTGTCAGTAAGGCTGGCCCAGGCTCTGTGCTTACCAGGCAAATGATGATTTACTTCACTTGACCCGGAGAGGGGAATAAAACCTGATTTTAATTCCAGCTGCATAAGCCTGTGTGTGCCAGAAGTGTTTTCCCAGAGGAGCCCCTACAGTTCATTGCTCTGGTTTGCAAATTCCCTGATAGCCAGAGAGTTGCCGGGACTGTGCGTGGCTGTGGGCATGGGAGCAAACTGCTGTCACAGCCAGAGAGTGACCACCCACCCGAGATTGCCGTGGGCCAGGCCAGCTGGACATGCTGTGTGAAATAGTGAGGAGAAAGCATGGGAAGAAGGTTTGATTCTGAGTTGAGGACTGAACAAAAAAAAAAAAAAAGATGAGTTTGTTCAAACACTCAGCTCTGTGTCCTGCTCCATGGGAGATGTTTCTGCTGAGGCTGGATTGGAAGACCACGGTGGTGTGTGAGGGCTTAGGGAAAGGATTGCACAGCCCAGAGATGTTGCCCAGTTTCCTCCAATGACCTTCACCAGCTCAGCTGCAGACTTTAACACGCTTTCTACTTGTTTGGGGCTGTGATCAGAACCTTGCTCCTGTGGAAAGGACCTTTGCTCAGTTCTTCTCCTGAAAACCTGAATGCTTCATCTGATACCCCAGCACACAACCATGGAAAGAGGAGGTTTTGCAGAGGAGCACACCTTCACCTGCTACTCTGGAGTAAATGTGAGGTTCAGAAGTAAACCACATTGAAGTCACCTGGCTATTGAGGAGATCTCATCTGTGTTCTGATGGCTCACTTGCTGATGGTGTAAACCAGGAAAAACATGAGTTCACCTGTTGGTGGCATTTTCCCCTGTTCTAAATTATCACTGTCCTATTGAAGTCAACTGAAGATCCAGACTGAACTTTTTGTCTTTCCTCCTCAACAGTGAGGGAGTAAACTACCATTTCCAAGAGGCAAAAAAAGCAGTTTGGAGCTGGCCCTTCACCCTTTCCACTGAGCAGAAGGCAATCCTTTTAGAATAATGAAAAGGTTTGGTATTGGCATTGCAAATGTATGAAACAGCATTAGGTTGCTGAAGCCATGATGGTCTAAGGTTACTAACCAAGTAAACTTGGGCTTTTCCTCACTCATTTCATCTGAATATTTGGGGTAGGGGGAAACAAGAAACTTTCACACACTTGGGCTTTTCTTTCCATCTGTATATTGCCTGTGTTTTCAGAAACAGCCTGTAGCCCTTCTAGAGATGGAAGGATGGAGCTGGAGCAACCCCAGTTCCTGGGTCATGAGGATGGGCATCTCTGATACCTTTTATATCAGAGGTATTTGCTACAGAATTTATCTTATCTGCTTCCACTTTCTCTGCCATTGTTGCCTTGAAGCAGAAGTGGGAAGCTCACCTGTAAGCACAGCAGGAGGCAGCTGCTGTCCCATGTTCTTGTGTGACCACTGACCTGCATGGGGTGTCTGCTGAGAGCTTTGATGCCCATATTTGAATAAGTAGATCACAGACATTCAGGATGTTCTGCCAGAAGCCCCAGTGGTTTGGGAGATTTTCCAAAGCTCATGCCTCTTCTTGCTTTCATTGATGTCCGTCTTAATTATTTTATATATACCATTCCTTGCTGCATGAAAGAGTGTTTCCACAGTTCTGAATGTGTGAGAAGGAGACTTTGTTGTCTCTTATTATTCATGTAATTAGGCAGTACTGGTAACTTTATGTAAAGCAATATGAAAATAATTAGATTGCTTTTGGCCAAACTCTTTGCAAACTTCAGAACTCCCAGAATTTAGATGAATTTCATGTTTTTCTAGGATTGCTGTAGTCTCTAGATGAGTTTAGCTAGTCATGGTATAGCCAGTCCTTTTAGGTCTTTCTGTCCCTTTGTTGTTATATATCAACCTCTTAAATCAGGAATTAAGCCACTGTCATTAATAATGGCTGGGAAACATTCTCATAGTTAAAACTAGACCAGCCCACACCCTTTAACAGTCTGCACTGAAAATACTTGTCACCAGCTTTGCGAACAGTGGAGCGTGCAAGTCTTAAACAGCAATGGCTCTATAGGACTAAGGAAACAAATGGAAGGCTTGCTGTTTTATTAGCTCAACAAACTACATTTCACTCCTGTCTCTATTTCCCTTTCTGCGTAGCAATGTATGCCCCGTTCCCAAAACGCTCATGTAAACAATGGGGAGGAAAGCCTTTTGTGTGGCTTTCGCTAAGATTGCAAGTTGTGTGGGCAATGCAACTCAACAGAATTTCAATGAGATTTGCAAGCCCATGTGCTTATGCAAAGGGAAGTATTTCATAATGCCTGTTCTCTCTTAATTGACTTATTTTTTTTGCACACCGTAATTTATATGGAGGCAAAAAGGAAAAGTGCTTTGACAAAACGGCCAAGGCTGTCTTTGAAGAAGCCAAGGAATTTTTGTCTGGATAGATTTATTCATTCTGTAATTAAAACTCTTTGATGCAAACATGACATACTTCACAATTTGTAAACTGCTGCTCTGCTTAGTGCTCCAGAGGTCTCATCTCTTTACATTAGTCAATGTTGTGCTCTAAACTGCACATTATGTATTGTTTTGTAGACCACTTGAATTATTTTTAGTAGTTTATTTTTCAGTTTTGATGTTAAGTCTTTACCATTTGGCTCCAGATGTTACTGAAGAAGTCCAAGTTCCTGTTGTCTGTCCTGTATCCTCATTAATTCTTGATGTCTCCGCAGCCATCACTTTATTATGACAGTGAAGAGAGATTTAGGTACCTCTTACAGCATCCAAATTGATGTTCATAATGACCTATTTAAACCCCTACCTAATTTACATTATGCAAAGAACATGCTGGGCAGACCGTGCGTGTGTGTGTGTGTGTGTGTGTGTGTGTGTGAAATGGTCTGAACTTAAGCAAAGCAGTGAGTTACACTAAGTTTATGCTGGTGCTCCAGCAGGCTGTGAATGTGGTTTACCGTCCTGCTGGTTGCAGACAGCTTTTTGCAGCCTGAACACTTGTACATGTTCATTTGGGCTGTGTGTTTGCCCATCTCCCCCAGCAGTGCAGTGTTTGGTTTTCATGTACTGGCGGCAGCTTAAGGAAAATGCAGATCCTGCCATAGTTAATAAAATCTCTCATTGCATAGCTTGCAAGGCTAAGAAAACCCCAAAACCCCACCAAAAAAACCCCGAACAAACACTAAAATAAAGAACCGAAACCAAAACCACTTTGGATGTCTCCTACAAGGTGTGACCTTACTGCTTTTATGTTTAGAAGTTTTAACACTATATGAGATTGTAAGAGATGCTGGCAAAATGTTTCTCTCCCAACTTTTTGCATCTGTGCAGCCTTGAAGGAATCAGTGGACTTTCTTTTAAGAAAGCAGTAAGAATGTTGTCTTGTCTTTTCTCTACCTTTACCTACAGAGGGAATGACATGAAGTTACACTCTTCATCTTGACTCCAAGGCCGTGGGAGCAAGGCGTATGGTTGAAGACAGAGGCCACATGGTGCCATGTGGGTCGCAGCTGACACACGAGGGTCAGACAGTCAGACTTGGGAAAGGGCAAGCAAAACCATCCGTCACAACCTATTGGTAAGACAGAAGTAAGAGGTGCACGTACCATCCAAAAAAAGAAGGTATGTTGCATGGGTGTGGTTAATGGGCCACACTGGGGTGATGGGGCTGTGAAGTGTGAGCTTGTGGGCTAACCAAGGCAGGATAATGCCTCCTGCCTGACTTCTTGTAGTGTGGGAGAAGCCTCACATAGCAATGATGTGCAGGCCAGGAAACATCCATATTTGGTGTGTGGAGGTCTGCCTTGCACACAACTTTGAATGCATTCTATTAAATTTTGGAGCTTTACTGTGTTTAAACGCTTGGATGCATGGTCTCAGTCTCCTACTAGTATTAAGAGCCCATTGAAGCATATAGGATGGAAGAAAGGTAATAGAAGAATGTGGAACAGGGGATAATGCAAACAATCAAATATCTACGAAGGTCAACCACATTGTTCCTTCATTGGCTTGATCCTACTGTGGTGCATTTGCTTATGAGTATCGATTTTGTGCTACTCCTGTAGCAGCAGAACCTGGTCAGGGAAACCACTCTGGAAAACCCACGTGGTTAGGCTGGAAAAGCCTGGTCCTTGGCAGTCATGGATTTAGATATGTTGGACTAGCTGATCATAGATTAAGAAGGTGTATCTCAGGGGGCTGAGAGCAAATTGAGATTCCTGGCATGGTGGCAGTGACTGGTGGAAAATCCTTTGGGAATGGCAACTAGTCTGTTGCCAACAAAATAGCTATTCTGGATCTTGAGGGTCTTTGCTCTGACTTCATCTACATATACTTACATGCTGTGCTGACAGTGGTGAGATGGCTTCATGGGACCTGTTCTGGGAGTGAGGACCATGTTTATTGGCATCCCTTTGAAAGAGGCAACAAGCATGACTAGCATTTCTAGTTCAATAGTGAAGAACAGCGTCATGGAGCTTGGAAGTGGGACCTTTGGGGAGTTTCCTATAGGGGAACCCAAACACCAAGCCTGGCATTGGAACTCCTTTTTCTTGGGAAGATACTTAGGAACAATGGGAAAATGGGCCCTGAGAATCTGGACCTCTTCTCTGCCTTGTTGCAGAACAGCTCATGGTGCTTTGTCCTCTCTCTGAAATCCCAGGTATGAACTTTCTCAAAGCCCATTAGCCAAAAGGTTTGTGGCATGAAGTGGGACCCTTCCCCCATTCCTCCATTTTACACAAAAGCAGGACTTAGAGAAGCTGTGGAGGGCAGAAAGGTGACTGACCCAGGAAACCCCACCAGCAACAACAGAGGCGCTACTGGTGCCCTTGTCATCAGCAGGGCCTTTTGTTTTAGTTTTGGCAAATGCCAGTGGTGCCCATCTCCTGGGACTGAGGGTGTGAAGAAGAGCTCTGCAGAGTTGGATATGGGGCTGGGATCTCCTGGTCCCAGGGCAGTTCTTGTGGGGGAGAGGCTCTGTGCCCTTGTTCCCATCCACACTGCTGCAGCCACTGCTCCGGAGCACTGGGCAAAAATAACGCTTCCAGTCTTGTAATGTGCTGCCCAAGCAAATGTAAAATATTTAATCTGGCATTGCCAAAGGGGTGCTTTATGACTTATGCCAAATTACATTATATAAACATAATTAAAGGGTTAGCTTTGTTTGAATCTGTCATTCTAAGCAATAAAGATGTCAGATAATTTATTGTTGCATTTTGATACTCAGCTAATAACTGTTTTTGTGTGTGCATGTATGTATGTGTGAGCACTGTACACGAGGCTTGTCTTTTTTAAAGGTGACCAAGTCTGAAGATGTTGCTGACAGAGTCCAGGAACACTGTCTGCTTCAAAGCTGGCTTCCAGAGTTTGTTTTTGAGCCTGGATGCCTGCAGTTCCCAAAACTACTTGAGAAGGCTGAGAAGGACAGGAGTCCCTCCCCAGGCACCAGTGGCAGCAAGGATCTGGGGAGCAGCACTGCTGGAGGTGGGGTTGTGCTGGGTGAGCTGTATGCACTGAGGGTGGGATGTGACCCCTGCAGACCAACAGTTGTCATGCTGCGATGGGCAAGGATTTAACAACATGAAACATTAAAAACACGATACCTCTCATGAGAAAAAAAAGCATTTTTAATGCGTTTTTTCTCCTGCGTTGTAGACCCTTCATACCTGATAGGTTTAATTTTGCCTAGTAGCAGGTGCTTCACTGAAGATCCAGCACTGCACATGAGTCTTGTCCTTGTTTTTAGGGTGGAGGAGTAGAGGTGTGACTAACTGGGTTATTGAAGATGGGGGAGGATTCAGCCGGGCCCCTGCTTGTGCTGTGACTACCAGATGGAAGCAGCCCTGGTGCATTACAGGATGGAGCAGAGCAGTGGCCAGAGCCCAGGGCATGTCCATCCTTTTCTGGAAGGCAGCTGGAGTGGTTGCAGCTCATGATGGTAGGTGCTTCCTACACTGGGGCTGGCGCAGACTGATGTGCTCAGATTCTGGAGGAAAAACCTCTCTCCCTCTATTTTGAGACCTGTGTTACAACCACTAAATCAATGGAAAAACAAACCCAAATACTATCAAGTACTAGAAAAATTATTTTTAAGGTTATTTTAGGGGTTATAAAAATATTAAACTAGAAAGTAAAATATATTTTATTAACTGTCTTACAGTCACATACATGGACTCTCTACTGTGGTCCAAAATGTAAAGATGCCTCTGAGTCTAAGACTTGCATTATCAGTGTCTGAGAGTATTTATGAATTAGGAGGTGCAATTATTATCTTGCAATCATCTGTCAAGACAAGCTTTGTTTAAAGTCAGCTTTCCTTATGGCTGCAGTTGAGTGCACACATGGAGCTGTAACACGCTGTGTGTTCACCTCTCCAAAACACTGGGTTCACAGAGACCTGAGTTTGTCAGTGATTCACCATTCATACAGGTTAAAGTGTCCTATTTAATACTGAGACACTGCTGTGGGATGCCTGAAGAGCCCAGGCATACTAGAGATTTAAAAAAAAAAAAAGTTCAATTAAAGACCAGGGCAAAAATAGTTTCATAGGGTTTCTGTTTCAAATTAAACTCTTAAAAGCCTCTTTCCCAAATTTCTTCAATTTGAGTTTTGGAGCCAGTCCTAAATGCTGGGTCTGAAACCCCAAATTACACCACAGTTTATGCCCACATCAGTGATGGGATGGATCCAAATAGCAGATATAACCACATTGAAACCCAGGGAAGTTTTGGGTCCCCTGCCCAGGTTCAGCAGGGCCCCTTTGCCTTGTGGGTCCTCTCTGCCATGCTCGACTCCCATCTGTGTCCCTACAGGCTGCCCACCCCCCCTCTAATCCACCCAGGGCCAGTTTGGGTAAATATAATCTATGATATAAATATAATAGGATCTGAGTTATTAACTTTGAGGACTGGTAGGGGTTAAGTCTTTTATAAGTTCAGCTAAGAAATTAAACTCGGTGGGAGACCTGCAAAGCTTCCCAGTTGTTCTCCAAGTATCACAACAAATCTCCTCATTTTAGGCCTGGTATCTAGGGGGGTATCTGGCTATGTAATCTGGAGTTTGGTTTGGGCTCATCTCTACCCAAAATATTATTTTAACCACTCTTTGTATTTCATTTCCATACTTTTCCTTTGGTATGCTTTGAGAAAAGATTCTGCCAAAGACAGAAATGCTTTGAGCCTGAAAAACATTTTTTTTGCTGTGTATATGGAAGGCAGTGTTTTGCTTGGCTTGGCTTGTGAAATACATGGCACAACCTGCATGAAATATTTGAGGCTGTGAGGAGACATGAGCAATTCTTAAAGAAAAAAAAAGAAAAAAGTTAGTTTTCTTTCAATGGTCTCATTTGCTTATAAGCCACACCCAGACAGGAGATGTGGGGCACAGCATGGAAGAAGAGTTGATTTATGAACTTGTAAAATTAAAGTTATTATAAAGTTTAAAAGAAACAAAACAACTACCCCCGAAAGCTCAGACTCATAGCAAGGTTTCTACATATGTGAGCAGGAATTAAATCATTAGTGTTTGATAAAAATTCATGAGGCTTTCAAAGCACCAGGGGTTGAGATGAAAGCTCTGCCTTATGTACCCAGGCTGGGGGGCAAAAGGGCTGCCAAGTGTCCCTGTCTTCACCTGGGTGGGCTTTTCCTGCAGAAGGTCACAGTTTGGGGTGGAAGGCTAATGAGGAGTTAATAGGGTCAGGGGCCTGCTGACAGGGCCCTCTGGAGTTTTCCAGTCTGACTTCCAGCTCCAAGCAGGGTCAACAGCAGGTCTCCACTTCCATGGGCTCCTCTCTGCCCTTGGAGTGTCCATGTGCCGCCCAACAAAGGTGTGGAGAGGAGATGGCGGAAGAAACTGAATCTGGTCTGACCTGTTCTTTAGCACTGAGCCCAAACTAGAGCAGCCTCTGAGTTGCCCCATTTCAGGCTGGTGCTCCTTGGAGGTCCCAGTGGGAAGGGGTCTTGGGGGTAAAGCAGATTTGTGGCCCCTCAGCCTGCCCCCTTGCCAGTTCCTCCACAGAGTGGTGCACACAGGCCGTTTGGCCACGTGTCTGAAACATGTGACTTTGATTTCCATCCATCCTCTCTGCCTGTGGAGAAATTTTGGCTACAAGAAGAGGCTGTGATAGCGAGCATTGCTCCAGGTGTTGTGTTGTCACGCTGCCTGCTGGCCACACATTGGGTCAGGGCAAGGAGAACTGACCATTGTTTGTGCTCCAATGCTCCCAGGGCCCTCTGTTACCACACCAGAGCAAACCAAGATGATAATCCTACTTCTCAGATTTCCAAATACAAGCCACAGCCCCCTGGAGGGGTAAGACGTGGGCAGAGGAAGGCAGAGGAGGAGTTAGGGATGCTGCAAGACACAGCAGACATAGGATATTAGCTGGCTTCTCGGCACCGCTCCTGCTGCAGCTGGTGGGCACTTTGCACTGTAGTTTGCTCGTAGTTCATTGATTAATGCCTGTTTTTCTGACTCCACCTGCAAAGTGAACAGCTTCTCCTGCAGCCCCCAGCAGAGCAGACTGTGCCTCAGTTGGGAAAGTTTCTCAGTGAGTGGCTGGAGAGCTTGGGAAAGAGAATGAGGACTTGGAGGGGCCAACTGGTCCCTTGGCCAACCTTCTTGCTCCATCCAGGCACCTTTCCACTTGTCACCTGAGTTTTTATTTATCCAGAGCAGGCAAAATTATTAGGAAAGCAACCAAATAGTAAGGCTGAGGCTCTGTGGGCACCTCATAAAGTGCTGTTTGCTTGCTTCTGAAAAACACTGGTTTTTTTCCTTAAATTGCAAAGTGTTCTCTGAAGGTATCCGAGGGTGCTGTCCAAGGCAGCCTCTTCAGCTCAGGGGAAAGTGCATGGATCTCGTAGCTGAGGACAAATGGGATCAACAGCCTGATAAGCTGATGGATTTGAGAAGTTTGAAAAGTCAGAGATGTCATGGGCCCCCCTGTTCCAGTGGCCTCTGTGACCACAGCACAGCATGGGCTCCACACCAGCAGCTGTCCTGTCCTGTGTCTCTCCAATGCCTCTTAATTTTGCTGGTTGCTTGTACGGGTTTGATAGACAAAAAGGGAAGATTCACAGACTTTTAAATTTTTTTAAAAGGTAGCATTAAAAAAACCTGACAGTAGTCAAAATTTCGTGACACCACCATTCCTACTAGTAGCCCATACTGTGGCTGGAGCAACAGCTTGTTCTTCATAGCATGCTGATGTGTGTTCCTTAGGATGTCCATGTGGCACTTCTGAAGACTCCCAAGACTTAATTTTCCTCTGCTGGCCTCTCCAGCCCCAGTACAAATCTAGTCAATAATCAAAAAAAAGGTTAAAAACAGCACTTCTGGCAGGGAGGGTTTGAGTCTAGGTGATGTCCACAGTTGTTCCTATGGCTTGTCTCCTCAAATCCATCTTTTCCGGCTGCTGGAGTGAATCTCAGTAGAGACACAGATACTGCACTGGGATGAGTGAGAGAAAAGCCACCAAGAAGAGCTTACAGGACAGCTGGGTCCTCCCAGGTTCCTCCCACCTGAAGCAACTTCTCTAATCTGGTTATCAGCCCTCCAACTATTCAGCCCAATCTCTGTAGCACATCTCCAGCGTGAGCTTTCATCATAACTAAGAGGAAAATAATTCCTTTTGAATGGAAGAGGCTTTCTCCTCGTTAGACTCCCAAAGCAGAGCATGTGCACGTGGCCCTGGGGCTTTTGCTGCAGGAGTCATTAAATCTGTTTAATTTGGCTGCACTGCTGTGCCTGGGGCCTGATGCATGTCAGGCAAGCAAACACCAACACCCCAGAGCATGGCCACACTCCTGCAGGAGGGCCTGGGCTTCAGGAAGGCGGAAAAGGGAAACAGGAGACAGAAAACCACTTTCAGGGAGTGATAGTTTCCTGCTGCTGGATTAGGAGGTTTTAATTAACGCATTAGGAATCAGGCAGGAGCATCACGCCCTGTGCTCTCCATCAGGAGCAATTTGTTGCTATTATGAAGGGAGCAGCCACTTCTTTTAAGGCCACACACAGGAACCTCAGGGCCCACTGGACGATGGGCTCAGGGTTTGGCAAAGGATGTTTTTGCTTGGGAGAGGGATAACACTGAGCTCAATGAACTGAGCCATGAGGGAAGGGCATGACTCCGCCGTGGCAGTACAGTGACGGCACAGCCCCGAGGATGTGCCTGTTTAAGAGTGTTTCCATCTGGAGGCTGGGAGAGAAGTAGCCAGCCCCCTCCCTGCGTGCTGGGGCAGTGGGATGCTGCTGTCAGGATGTGGCACTGAAACACCCACCCGAGGCCAGCAGAGGTCACAGGGCACGGGGGCCAAATTTTGGCAGAGGAAGAACAAGAGCAGATGAGAGGAAGGGAATGAACAAACTGGTGGTCCTGGACAGAGTGGTCCTTCCCCCTGATTCCACGGAAAGGTCCCGTTGCCAGGCAACCATTCAGTTGCCCAGTAAACACTCCCAGAGAGGTTGGAGTGGCCATAGCGCCTGTTATGGTGGCCAGAGTAGCCACAGGGCCTGTCTCCAGGTCTTGAGTAGCCACAGGGGGTGGAGTAGCCACAGGGCTGCAGAGGCCACAGGCCAGGGAAGGTCCCAGGAAAGCAGAGGGGCTCATCCCCTGCCCGGTGCCTGCCGAGCCCTCAGGCTTGTGAGACTCCTCCAGAGCTGACCTGGGACAGGGACATTGCCAGCAGGACCTGGGCTCCTTGTCTCCTGCTGGTGGCTGAAATGATGGACACCTGGAGCAATGAGGAGATGGCAGAGTATTTCCTCACCCTGTACAGGGCACAACTCCCACACTTGCTCAGGTGAGCAGGCTCTTCCACCAGCATCCATCCTCTTCTGTCTTCTCCATCCCTCCTTCCCCCACCATGGCAAACTCCCATCCCTTCTGTCTCCTCTGGTACCTCCCTTCCCCAGCCCTGTTCCTCCCTGTAACACCCCTGTGCTCTTCAGGGGATCCCCACTGGGGAGGGGTGGGGATGCCGTGCTCCCAGGTAGGGTCTGAGATGGTGCTGGGTTGCTCTGCCCTGTCACCTCACCTGGTCCAACACCCAGAGCAATCCAACACCCTGCCAAGGAACTGGACCCAGCATGGAACCTCAAGGGAAACTTCTGTGGCAGGGAACTCAGTGTGACAGAGGAGGAATCCCGATCTTCATTTCTTCACATCCTGAAGACTAAGAAAAAAGCCCGACAGGTGGAAAAGGCTCTGGCAAAAACAGATGAGGTGAAAAAGCTGGGAGGGTTTGTGGTTTTTTGCAGGGCAGCACCAGCAGGCAGGTGACTGGTTCTGGGTGTGGGCACCCATGTCACCCTCCCTCTGCTGCTTCAGGCCTTCAGGGAGAAGATGACAGTCATTGCCGACAGGTGGGGGGACCTGCACGCAAGGAGAGCTCAGCTAAAAGACCATATGGAGAGATCTGGAAGAATTATACAGGTACACCAGAAGACATGACCTTGAGCCACACCACCAGTTCCTCCCTCCCTTGGGGAAGAGAGTCACAGGACAGTACTCTTGTTCAAGCCTCCCTTGAGCCTGGAGGTGTGAGGAACAGGAATTGCATGGCACAGGGTTTTGTACCACAGATATAGAAAGTCCTGTTATGGCTTGGGTGAGAGAGAGCTTGTCCTTTTCCAGTGGGATCTCCTGAGGGCACCAAATGACCCTCAGGAAGGGGCTCAGCTTTGTCTGGTCTGAAAACCAGAGTGCCATCCCAGGCACTTTGTCTCCAAGAGGAAAGGGTCAATGCAAGAGGGATGGCCCTGTGAGACGGGGAGGGAAAATATTCCCGAGGTGCTCCAGTACTGGTCTCTACTCTCTGAAAGAATGTCCTTCCAGTGCTATTAAGTGATGCAGCTCCATCTTCCCTTGCCTTCCCTTCCCTCTCTCTGTATGTGCCTGCATGTGCATGTGTGTTTGTGGGGAAAACCACCAGGAAAACGAAGAGGTTCGGATCCTAGCTCTGAGGATAGACAGCGAAGAGAAAGAGGTGAACGTGCAAAAGGAGAGTGAGCTTTTGAGAGCTAAGATGGAATTGGAAGCCCTCAGAAAAGAACATTGGAAGCTCTGCAAAAAACTGCAGAAGTACTCCATCTTCAAGAAATACCTGGACGATGTGGTGAAGATCTCACAGGTGAGTTTGGATGTGAGGGAGGCAGATCATTGCTTTGGGGAGGGCCTTACATAGGTGTTGAAACTAAAAGAGATAAGGCAAGCCCAGGACACTGGTCAAACCCAGAGACCTCAGATGGGATGGGAAGAGGTTCCCTGCAACCGAGCTGAGACACAGGGAGCAGAGTTAGGGTAGGAGAACCAGAATAGGAAGTGAAGGCTTGAGAAAAGCAAAGAAAAACCACAAGAAGGGGGAAAAGCTCCAGGCAGAGGGGAACAGGGACCCCTTTGTGTTACAGTTTCAGGTCACATTGATGGTTTGGGAGAAGTGAAAGGTGGCCTGGGAATGGGACCCAGTCTGTTGTCAAAAAAGCTGTGCCCTCTCTCAGGGATGCTGGGGCATCACTTCATGAATTGTTCATACTCCTGTCACCCCAGCTGCAGCCTCCCATGTCTTGGGGATGTGGTGGTGGCAGCTGCAGTTGTGCTTTGTATTTTATTGGAGCACTGCTCTCCTGGGGAAGAGGTGTGATATCTCTGCTTGCTTATGGCAGCTCAGGGCATGGCACAGTGGGATGTCATCACGCAGTGAATGTAACAATGCTCAGGAACCAACTGGGGCAGCAGTCCTATCAAGAATCACAGAATCAAAGAATAGTCAGAGTTGGGGAAGAAGGGAAGATCTTTCAGCTGGGGGAGGTGTTGGCCCTGGTAAACAAATGGCATGAGACCTGCAAATGGCAAGAGGAGGACATGAGGTTTCTAACACCAGGAATCCTATGCTGCAGTTTGAGGACATCCCAGAAGTCACTTCACGGTACAAGCTGCTGTTGAGGACATACAAGGTCCTTCTGCAGTCACAACAGGGGCAGAAGGAACTGACTGAGCAAGACAAGGTGCTCCTGGAGCAGTACAGGGCAGAGAAAGAAGCTGAGATGCTTCAGTACAAAAGTGAACTGGTGCAGCTCAAACTACGTTTTGACCAGGCTCAGAGTGACATCCTCCTCTGGGTAAGGAATCATGGGGTGGGCAGAGGAAGATCTCCAAGGCCTGGCTCTGTCAACACCGGCTGATGGCTCATCCTTCAGCCATGAGGTCATGGCAGGGCCCAGTATCAGTCTTTGTGATGGGAGGAGGTTCCTAATTTCATCCCTCTGTGGGGCTGCAGAAGGAAGAATGGCAGACCAGGTCTGGTGCCGGTTTGCCTCTAGGCAAAGCTGGAAAACACCTGGTCTGGGAGTGTGGCAGCGGCATGTGCTGCTGCCAGGGTACCAGCAACCCTGCTGAGGGTTGTGTGAATGGGACCTGCCAGGAGGATGTGCTAGACTGAGGACTGCAGGAGCTGGCAAAGAGATGGGGAGGTTTCTGGGGCAAGTTACAGCTGTGGTGGTTCCTGGATCTGCTTCTATCGCACCAAGCTGAACCACCTCCAGCACAGCCCGGGCAAGGACAGGATTTTCCTACCCAAGCAGATGAATGTGGAAGTTTGGGTCTCCAAGCCAGGGTGTCTGGTGCTAAAGCAGCATCTTTGCTGGGGCATCTCCCCATGCTCCCTCCTTCCAGGAGACTCGCTGGGCTGACATCCAGAACAGGACTTCCAAGAAAACCAGGAAGCTTTGGACCATCAAGCTGGCCATCCACAACCTTTTCCAGTCCATCAACATGTGGCTGAATGCAGAGTGGAATGTGTCAGTGGATGACAGCCTCAGACAGCTGGACAAGGTAAAGTCAAGCCAGAGCCCTACTCCTTGCCCAGACAGAGTAGCAGTAATGAGTCTCAGCTGTCCAAAGGGAGGGGAGACCCCACGGGCCCAACAGACACCTTCCTTTTCACTTGGACTCTCTCTCGGGCATGGGGAATGGGAAGGGGATACCAGGCAAACCTGTCTTTTCCGAGGAGGCAGAGCAAGGTGTGGGTTCTTGTCTGGTGAAAGGAGTGGGAGCCAGGCAGGCTGGGGCAGGAGATACCACTGCCATTGCCAAGGCTGGGTTTCATTCACTCATGCCCTGAACTCAGACTCACCCACAAAACTCCACTCTGGTGGTGCAGATGCTTAAGGCAAATGCTTATCCTCCTGTTCATTTTGATAAGTGACATTTGTCCTCCAAAAGGGCCAACAAACCTCCCTCTGTCTCCTGTTCCCATCCCTGCACTGAGCTCTGCCATCTCTCTTCCCCACCCTAGATACAGCACTTTATCCAGCACCTCAAAGACATCCATCTCTATGGGGCACAAGAAGTATCAGCAAGCAGCTACACCTATGAAACCAAAAGGGATCTGACCTGCCCTGACAGTGAAGATTCAGTAGGTTGGGAAGGGAAAGAGGACAATCCTACGGATACTGTAGACTAAAGCAAAAAATAACAAACTGTTTTATGGTGTCTCTTAATTTCCTGGAAGGATTGGACATGCCAGAGCAACTCCATCCCACAGCTTCACCCCAGACACCGTTGGGGTGCCTCCTCTGGCAGATGGGATTCTGATTGTAGGAGAGTGTTCCTGCAAAGCAGGCAAGATCATGAGAGCAGGCTGGGACAGGAATACAGTCTCAAACAGGACACTGACGCTGTTAGGGAAAGCATGGAGAATGGACGTAGGTGACGGATGAACCACCCAAAGCCATCTCACCAAGCATTTAGCTGTTCATCACATGTGCTATCATGATGAATGCAAAACTAACAGTGGCTTTAGGGACACACTGGAGTGTTTAGATCAGGCTCCACAGGCCTTTGGGGAACACCTTTTAATGGACCAGAGACCAATGACATAAGCTTACAGGTTTTGAGACAAGAGACCATTTATCATATGCTCTTGCTTCCTGCTCTCCAGTAGTTATTCCTGTCCTGAGCCAAAGGACTTCCTGAGGGAAGAAGAGCTTCCAGGAGGAAATAAAACTCTCTGAGACTGGTGAAAGGTTGCACAGTGTAATGCAGAAATGCTGCGTGCGATGCTCAGCTGTTCCCACGCTTTGGGTGGGATTCGGGGGGAGCAGGGCTGGAAATGGAGCATCTGGGGATGAGTGATGGAGCTTTGGGGACATCTCCCAGAACACCCATTCACAGGGGTGTTTCCATCTTCCTCATCCTCACCATGGTGCAGTGTTCTTGCAATTTTTCAGCTTTTTAGGGCATGGCCTAGACATAGTTCGGAAGAATAAAAAATTCAGTAAAAAAAGGCAATTCAAATGCTTCGGCATAGTGAACATGGGTCCAAAACTGGTGCTCTTTTTAGCCAGACAGGTTCTGCCATCCATGCTTAGTTTGATCTTCCAAACAACAGGGTGTGAACTTTGATATTTCCACATTGTATGGCAAGAAATAACATGTCTGTAACAGTTTTAATCCTGGGTATTACCTCTCCTCCAAACTTCAGAGATATACTGATATACACACCCTGCCTTCCTGCATGCGGGCAGGTAATTAGGAAGAAAAAATCCTCTTTGTGTGTTGGTACATGTCCTTCTAAACAATCCCAATTTCCATAGGGATCACATGTGGCTGAAATGCAGCTGTTGCTCTATCCTGTGTGCTTTGCAGTGTTTGTGCTCATAAATAAAAAGTGAGACAAATTTCAGTACCTAATCTTTTACAAAAGAGAATGAGGGCTCCAGAGCTCTGTGCCAACACAGGAATGAAGGTCTGACTTTTCTTACAGGAAATTTCAGGATGATATAAACTGAATACATTGGATTGAATGGACATGTGGGTTGTTACCTTTGATTTTTATTTTTTTAAAATGCATTTTCATGTTAAAGGTAAAATCAACAAATTAAATCCTTTAATCAAAATCCTCTTGGCTGAGGATACTGAATATTATGGAAAATTTTCTACTTGCTAGCTATGCTTTTAAAATGAGGATAGACAAATGCAGAACTTACATCTCCAAAAGATGATGTTTCTTCCACTAGCCTGTCATCAGCCTGGTCCAGTTGTTTACATCTCCCCATGTCACACTGCCATGAACCAGGAAGTAAAGCTTAAATCTAAGGCAGTTATAGAGAATCTTCTTTCTTGTTTTCTTTGGTTGGTTTGGTTTTTTTTGTTGTTGTTATTTTGGGGTTTTTTTGTTTTTTTTTGTGTTTGGTGTGGGTTTTGTAATGAATTTATAAAGAAAGAAAGAAAGAAAGGAAAAGAAAGGAAAAGAAAAAAGAAAAAAAGAAAAGAAAAGAAAAGAAAAGAAAAGAAAAGAAAAGAAAAGAAAAGAAAAGAAAAGAAAAGAAAAGAAAAGAAAAGAAAAGAAAAGAAAAGAAAAGAAAAGAAAAGAAAAGAAAAGAAAAGAAAAGAAAAGAAAAGAAAAGGAAAAGAAAAACCTTACACTTTCTTCCGGGTGAATGTCACCTATTGACTGAGACAAGACAATGCAATGCCTCTGTTTTGGCTTTAAATTCTAATGTCACTAAGTTTTTGTGACATTAATTGGGCTACTACAGTGCTGGACACAGACTGAAATCTGAGTGCATAACAGGAATCTGTACAATGTTTAAGGAGATCAGGGAAAAGTTGTACTTGGAGTTATAAGGAAATAATTCCAAAGAATTTTCACTGAAATAAATGAGTTTATTTTGGATTCGTTCACTTCTAAGTAGGAGGTTGGCAGTAGCAGGGACAAAAAAAGTGGCTTTCTCTGAAACAGGAGAGAGAGAGAGAGAAAAAAAATGTAATCTAGGAAATGATGCAGCATTGGTCTCAAGAAAAATCTTGTCTTTCTCTAACTTTTTTGCCTTATTGGCCCTTCTAGAGAAGAAACAATTGTAAAGACTAAATGGAGTGGTAGAGAGGTGTGTTTGTGAGGGAGACAGAGCTGCTTTGGTTTAAAATTTGAGATTATTCTTCTCTGATCTTCTTTGGTGACATAAAATTTTAAAAACCAGAAAAAAAACCTAAAAAGGTGATAAGAGAGTACCCCAGCCCTGCCTACACCAGTCCTCGGCAAGGCAGATCTTTCTCATGGGTTCAGGCAGCCACTTGGATCCACTCCACTTCCTCGTGCCACGTGGACGGGTCATGTACAGATTTAAGACCAACAGTGCTGTTCCCAGATTGCTCTTGGAGTCACTCTCCCATTAAGAAGCTCAAACCGTGGTGTGCAGCAAATCTTTGCCTGGGTTTGTCGTCTGCCAGGCTCCCACCTTCCACAGTTCCTATAAAATGCTGTTTCCCAGTCCACAAATACAACAAACAGCCCGATCTGTCACTGCCTCTCTACTCTGCTCTGGTGAGATCTTACTTGGAGCTCTGAGTACAGCTCTGAGGTCCCCCAACATAAGAAGGACATGGAGCTGCTGGAGCAAGTCCAGAGGAGGTCATGAAGATGCTCTGAGGGCTGGAGCACCACTCCTGTGGAGAACAGGCTGAGAGAGTTGGGGTTGTTCAGCCTGGAGAAGGGAAGGTTTTGGGGAGACTTTACAGCAGCTTCCAATACCTAAAGGGTGACCATAAGAGGGCTGGATAGGGACACTTGACAAGGGTCTGCAGTGGTAGGACAAGGGGGAATGGCTTTAAACTGAGAGTAGGTTCAGATTAGATACTAGGAAGAAATATTTCACTATGAGGGTGGTGAGGCAGTGGAACAGGATGCCCTGTCTCTGGAAGTGTTCAAGGACAGGTTGGATGGGGCTCTGAGCAACCTGGTCTGGTGAAAGGTGTCTCTGTCTATGGCAGGGGGAATTGGAACTAAGTGATCTTTAAGGACCCTTTCTAACCCAAACCATTGTACGAAATTCTGGCCACTGTGGGCACAGCATACCCTCAATTGTAACGGGAATTGTGATGTTCTTGGGTCTGGCTGTAAAATATTTGCAAGATGATAGTATATTCAAGAGTATAGCGTTATGATTTTTGTTCAAGTGGCTGTAAAGGAAAAAAGAAAGCACAGATATCAGATATCAGCCCTGAATTGGTCAGGCACTTGAACCAGATGCATGTTGTAAGTCCCTTTCAACTGAAACAGTCTATTCTATTAAAAACATCTAGAATATGTGAGGTTTGATATTTTGACATTCAAACCCAGACGCACACAGATATGCATGTGATTATCACAGGAGTAGTGTGGAAAAATTGGGTCAGTTTTAAGTCTTCATTCCTTGCTTTTAAGATGTGTGTGGTTCCAGATGCTGCCATTATTGTGACATTATCTCAGGTGGATGTCATCTAGGTGGTCCTGGGAAGGTCACTGAAGTAAGAGTAAATAGAACAACCCAACCCTTCCCCTGGCATTGGGCACTGAATACTGAGTGCAGAAAGCTTTATTTAAAGGTCTTTGATAGGTATCTGCCTACTCAGGGGGTTAATTAGAGAGACACGGTATGGATTAGCAATAGCTGGCTGCCACTTTGGCAGCAGGATTATTCAGGGACAGCCATTAGCAAGAGTGGTCAGATGGATGATGAGCCAGTTTGCACCTTGTGCTCATCTGAAGGGTGGAAATAAGGTTATGATTCATCTTAAGAGAAGGGGGAGAAGCTGGAAGAAATATTCAGCACAGAGACTGCATGATGTGTTGACTGGAGTAATGCTGAGTGTATGTGAGCTGGATTTTATGCATGTGGGTTTGCAAACAGACGGAGTCAGGCACCACTGGTAACTCACCTGCTGAAAAGCTGCACGTAGCAGGTAACTCTCTTGTGTTCAACAGGTAGGAGAAAAAAGGTGGGAAATGAATTAAATTGCTTGTAAAGAATTGACTCAGCATTTACGTTATGGCCAATGGTTATTTTAAGGCCAGTGAGGAATGTCCTTAGAGCAGGGAGTGTGTGATGAGATAGAGTTAAATCCCAATATGTATAAAGTCCTGTACAGGAAAGGATAATCTTTCAAAGCAAGCGTGTGCAGCTGCTCACACATGTTCACTAAGCCTTCCAAAATGTGTCCTGTGGGCATTCCCATACAGCATCAAGGGAATCACTGATTCAAGAGGAAGCAATGCTGCTGAATGACAGATATTCAAGTCACCACTCATGCTCTGTCCCCTTGGATGGTGAGGCTACTGAGTCTTGCTCCACATCTGTCCTTCTCTCCCTTTCTCCCAGTCCCTCACTTGGTCCTTGCTCAAAACAGACACTTCGATTCATTTCTCATAAATACTATTGCATGCACCCTAAAGTGCATGGTGAGGAAAGAGGGAGATTAGAAACACCTGGTGGGTGCTTCTGGGGTAGAAATGCCTTCAAGAAGGTGAACCTGGACCATTTTTGCCTCCACCTTATACGAGGTGATGGGTGGAGGGCTGAGAGCTGTGCACTGTTGTTACACCCTCCACCTTCTGTCTCAGAGGCATAAAGTGCTTTTGCTGGTGCCAGTGAAGGGAGGAGCAGGGAGTGGGACAGGAGCTCTCTGGGCACATGCCTGTCTGGGAGGGTGGCAAGGAAAGAGGTGCCCAGCAGATGTGCATGGGAAAAGTCCCTTAGGGAAGGGTGACACGGATAAGACAATAAGGTTGTCATAAACCAGGGTTTGCTTTTCTCCATGAATATATATCCCTGGGTAAGTTTAATCTGCTCCCTTTTCCACGCATTGCAATTTTTGTCACAAGACTGAGCTATTAAAATGTTAATACAGAATATGTAGTTGATCCAAAACATGCTGTGTGCTTCTGACTGGTGCAGTTTTCCTCTCTGTATGTAGCTCCTCATATTGTGCCTTGGTGCCCCTACACATTTATTCAAGGCTCAAGAACTCAGGAAAAGACAACTTTTATGTAATGTTAGTCTGATGGCTCTTGCTTTTCTAAACCAAGGTACAGAAAGAAGAATTGAAGACAACAGGGTTGCAAAATTGAAAAAAAAATCACAGTATCACTTTTACACAATATTCTTATGTAAGGGCCCACAGGAACCTCTTGTTCTGGGGTAAGACTGAGAAGAGACTAGAGTTTAACATTCTATTAGGCCTAAGGGAATAGTAGCTGTAAATTAGCATAACAAAGATAAAGTTGCATAATGGTTTCCATTCTAACTTGTTTTAGGTTAGCAATTTGTAACAATTTTCAGATTTTGAGATGAAATTTTCTGGGCTCATTTTCCAACTGGGAAAAAAGCACACAAGTGTATATAAACTTACTTAAGCCAAATATTACTAAATAGTTTCTGCATCTAAGGAGAGATAGGAAACTTTTCTCCCATTATTACTTCTTGTAATTCCTTCAATGAATGTTGATAGAGCAGACACAGCTGGTTTTACATGTTGAAATGTGGGCTGGGAATGGTCCTCACAAAGCAGTGTCTATTTGTTAGAGAAGGATCACAGAGTCACAGAATCACTAAGGTTGAAAAAGACCTCTAAGATCATTGAGTCCAACCATTAAGCTAACACGGACAAGTCCACCACTAAACCATATCCCTAAGTATCACATCTACATGGTTTTTCAATGTTTCAAGGGATGATCATTCCACCATTTCCCTGGATAGTCCATTCCAATGCTTGACCATCCTTTCCGCGCAGAAATTGTTCCTAATATCCAATCTAAACCTTCCCTGGAGTAACTTGAGGCTGTTTCCTCTTGTCCTATCACTTTTTAAGACTGCCATAAATCTTTTACAATGTTGTACGTTTGTGATGCAGTAAAGTTACTGTCAGAGAGCAGAGCTACAAATGACTTCTGGAGCACAGCCTGTTTTTTAAAGGCATCTGTGAAAGCTCCTGTATGGAGTAAGAGTGATAAAAACTTGGTTTGTGCTGAGTCTGTGAAGGCTTCAGCCAAGGGAGGCTTGGTATTGATGGCTAATGAAAAGAATAGCAATGTTGCTATAAATCTCTTGGAAACACCAGAGGTGGAGGGAAGAGGTTCTTGAGAGGAGCTGAAAAGCTGAGCCCGCATTCCTGAGACCCCATATAGGGTGTGTAGCTCAGGGCTATGACAATATCCTTGCCTGAGCCTCTGCATGGGACACCTTCCACATCTGCAAGATAAAGAGGAACATTATCTCATCTCCCAAAACTGTCTCCTGGTGGTCATTCTCTGCTGCATGAGGTAACCTGAGTGCAAGGAGGACATTGAAATAGCCTGGCCAAACACACATTATTTCATACCACCTATTGCTGTTCTCTCTTGTCTCCTGTTTTTTTGAAGGTTTTCTTTTTTCTTTTTTCTTTTCCTTTTTTTTTTTCCCCAGGTCTGCAAAGCTAGCAAGTTTCATGAGCCAAAACTTTGTTTCAGAATTGCATCAATTGCTCAGGATTTTTTATTGTTTATATTAAAAAGACTAACCCCAGGAAATTCTCACCCAGTTTCCCTGTGCCTCTGCTCCTTCTCCTTTGGATACATCTGAGAGAGAAGCTGGTCTCTGGTGCCCCAGAGAGGTCTGGCAGTCCTGTGGCACTGGTAATGCTCATTTCTGTCAGTGCAACCTGAACATTTGATTTATAACTACCACTAACATGTCAGCAAGGAAGAAGAGACATAGAACTAAACTTGATCACTGGGGCTGGAGGTGACCTTTGAAGGCCCTTTCCAAGTCGAACTATTTCCTTGACCTGTTCTGTGGTTGGTGAATTTGGTTCAGATGGTGCAAGAAGTCATGTAATAGCCATTGAAACCCCAATATGTGTCTCTCCAGTTTACACATTCACTGGCACATATCTGGAGAACTGACTGAGGCACAGGTTGGAACACTGATAAAGCCTCCAGTTCTCTTGCATTGTAGTTAAAAACCCTTTTGCCAGTAAAAGTGTTTACCAAAAGCTCTGTAAAGTGTGTATACAGGCCATGCACACAGCATGTCTGATGTGGGATTTTCCTCCAAAATCTAGAGCTTTCTTAGTGTTCACAGTGTAGCACAGGTTTCTGTCTGAATCTCAAAAAAACCAAAAAATTAAAAAAGATATCCTGGAAGCTGGAGAGATCAGCAGGCAGCTGCTGTGCCCTTCAGTGAGAGTGTCAAAGTGGAAGTACACACAGTGCTGGGAGCACCAGTAACGGAGGCTTTGGCAGGGCTGCTCCTGGAGCATCCCTGTTGGCTGGACTCTGCAGCAGCCCCTCACACATCAGCTATGTGTGATGGAAACCCCATTCAGCACCCACAGCCAAGACTTGCCAATAATGACATATTTTGTGTTTTATTTTAAGCAAAGAATTTTTATAAAAAGCGTTTTTGTGAGTTAATCTCCCATTTTACTATCTGGGGACCCACTTCCCCATTCCAACCAAGCATTAGACTGGATCTCTGCTTGCCTCTGTCCCTGTGTGCAGCAGAACTGGCATTAACTCATCTCCTCCACTGAGGCTCAGCAGGGCACTGACATGTGTGTGTGCATTAATATAAAGACAATGTCATTGTTCTGAATAATAAAACAGATTTATGTCTGCACCAGCTATATTTTTCAGTATATCAAATCCAGTCAGGATTAATTTCATGGGTATATTTTACTCTTAGGGCCAATAGTTTTAAACCCAATATAAGATGTTCAAATGGCGGTGGTAAAAACAGTGAAAGGAGGTTTGAAAATCAGACCCTTATTGCTTATATTGCATTTATATAGAGATCTTGACATTTGAGCCTGTGGAATTTTCCAGTGATACGTAAAATTAGACCTTTGTATTTGTTTTTATTTGCTATCTGCCATTCATTTTGTTTGCCTTGGTTAAGTTTCCAATTTTCCTTTTACACAGTCCCTGCATACTGGTTCAACATACTTGGTGGGAACATTCTTGCTCCTTGCCTGGTTTGTAGGAGGATGCTTTTCTAAGCAGGACCTGCTTGGATCCCAGACTGTAAATAGCCGCCTTCACTGGAAACTTGGGATGTATTTTCCATCTTGAGATCAGGTCCACTAGCAAATATTACAAGCTAACTATCACACTAGATTGAGCCAGGGTAACAGCCTGACTGCTGTATTTAACAGCTAAAAATGCAGGTCTCTAAACCGTGTTCTTTCCTCTGTCAGTGACACTTTCATGCATTTCAACATGTCGTGCATCCCCCCTGTGCCCACTGGAGTGGTGATTTGTTGCTCCATGGTGTCATGTACCTCATTTAGCTCAGCCTTGTGAATCTTAAAATCCTCAGACAACTCAAAAAGCTGCTTCAGCACAGATCATGCTCCTAAATGACTGTTTTGATCTTTAGAGCTTCTTTTGCTGTTGCTGAAGGTACTTTTCCTAAACAGAAACTTTTCAGCAGCTGAAAATTTTTCCTGTTTGGTCAAGAAATGGATTCTTAACCCCGACTGTAATATATTAGCAAAGCTACAGACACTGCAGGTGCAACCCTTCTCCTGGGCTTAGAAGCTGTGTCGGCAGAAGAAAATGGGCTTTGAGGAATAAAATGCTTGCTTTGGTTCTAATTATCTCATTTTCAAAGCCCAGAACTACTGCAGGAGTTCATTTGAATGATCTCTATAGATTAGATGAAGCTGGTCTTGGTTCCAATTCATATCTACCCTGCAGTGACTGGATGCTAAGGACATTCCCAAGTGACTTCCCATTTAATTTGAGAGTGTTTTTCTGGCTTGTGACGTGCTCAGAAACTTCTCCCTTTTGCACTCTGAACATTAATATTTGTGAAGTTTAAGGTTTTATACGGCTTGTGTCACCTCTTCCTAAAAATAACACATAAATGTGCTTAATAGAGAGCTAATATGTTGTTCTGGAAGGTTTCAGCTATTGTAATACTTTAGAGGACACGAACTGCTTTCATGAAGAGTTAAAAGCAAAAAGGATTTTTCTCCATTAAGGCAGGCAAACCTCTGCTCAAGGCAAATTCATGGGGAAAGGAGAATTTGTCCCTCCAAACCAGCCCTGAAGACATCACAGTGAACTGCAATTTCATTCTTAGAGGAGATCAAATGACCAAGTTAGCCACTCCTGTGCTTCAGCAAGTGTCCAGTGCCAGCGGGGCTGGGCTGTGCAGGGCAGTAGGAGACTTGCCTGCGTTGGACACAGCACTTTCTCCCAGCTGTGAGACCAATGCTTGCTGAAGAACATGGGCTTTAGTGAATAAATTGGCAGACTTTGGGCAGGGAGCAGGCACTGTCTGTAGAAACGGGCTGCTGCCAGTGCTAACAGGTCTGCACCCAGCTCTCAGAGTGCCATGGGAGGTTTGCTTTTCACAGCTGGCCCACCTTTCCCCTGCCATCCATGGAAGTTCTTTGGACCAAATAAATATCTGGAAGCAAGAACAGAAGGGAGAGGCTATGGTCAGCTCATGGAGAGATGCAAGTTTTCCTGGTAAAAGACAGCAGAAGTAACTTCCTTGCAGGCAGCAGTGCTGAGAACTGCCGGACACAAGTATTGCCAGGAGATCTGTAGTGGAGAGTCCCAGTTTCTAAGTCCTGCTTCAGCCACTCACTCCAGCTGGCACTTTGTGCCTGCAACCTGGGCACAGCATGGAGACACGGGCAGAAGGGGATCAGGGAGCAGATGCTTTTCTGGTAGGCTTTTTGCAGTTGTTTGTAGAAGGATGGTGACCACCTTGTCATGACAAGGTAGTGACTGTCACATCCATGTGGTAACAGTCTATTCTTGTCCAGGATAAAGTACATTTTAGTATTTGCTTTATGTTAGGGTACTGCCCTTATAAACCTTAAACCTGTATTGAACTTTCTGAAGGAACAGAGGAGTGATGGTTATATGGCTTCAATCCTTAGGCTGTGAATCGTGTTTAGCAGGAGATGTCCATAGGATAGAATGAATCTGGAGCCATGAGATTTGTCCAGCACAAAACATTAGGTCTGTGGAAGAGAGAAACACCTGGGACATCTCTCCATGTGTTGGTCTTTCAAGCCACTGAAATAAACCTGATTGTTGAAAAAGCTCCTGGATAGCTTGAAGTTCCCAGGGGAGCTGAGAATGAGATGCCAACAGCAGTGAGTCTCTGTGGGTCCTTCACCATGTCACCCCAAGGGAAGCAAAGTGTAACCCAGACTACACTGCAGTATAAAAAGACCATAAAGATGCTTAGGGAATGAATGAACCATTCATCCAGGTCTCCATACCTCTAAAGGAGTGAAACAACTATTGAAAAAGTGACTAAAGCCACAGGAATGAAAAAGCTGAATATGATGACATGAGAAGGTCTGGTTAGTGCAGATCATGAAAAGTGTTTTCAATGACTTCTTTAACCAGGAAAGGGTTGTAGGTGAGGAAAAGCTTTGCCCTGTGTGTTTCATCAGTTGGGAAAACAAATAGAGGTGAGGGAAAGGAATGAGGTGGAGACTGAAGAGGGAGAATACTGTATTATGAGTAGGATGAGGGGCACGGCCACCAGAGCCTGGGGTGCTGGCCTCAAAATGGGGGCTGAGGGGAGTTACCCGGGTAGGAAGATGAAGAAAAGGGAACATCATGATCATAAAAGAGCTTTTAGTTTTCCTTTTAGTGCAGGCAAAGAGAAGCAAGGAAAATGAAACAGTGAGGAATTCAGGACCAATAGGAAGGTGGGTGCTTTCGTGCAGCATGAACCTACTGTGTCACAAATACTTACCCCTGCCTCTCAGCCTGGCCCAGCAAGCGTGGGATAAAGCAGATCAGGAGCTGTACTGAGCACACTTTGTTTGCTCATATTTTGTGTTCACTAATCTGCTCATTCATTCATGATCTGCCTTAAGGTGTTGCTAGAGTTAAATCCTGAAAAGGGTACACAGACTAACCCAGCATGCAGAGCCCTTCCTCAAAGGGCTGTTCAGCAAGGAAGCCCCAGGGAATGCTGTAAGGAATGCAGCAATCAGAGCATAACTCACTCTGTTAGCAATTTTTTTGCCTCTATCTCATGGAGAGTTTATTTTGGCAACTGCAGAGCATGAAAAACCCCCGAGTGTTCCAGTTGTGAGTACTACATATCTTTCCTGATCTGAAGAGAAATGCCTGGATGGGATAGGACAAGGTCGTTCACCATGTAGAGTCCACCGATGGAAGGACAAGACTTTCCTGACAAAACCAGGGAAAAACTTTCTAGCTTGACATTAGGCAGAAAATTGCAGACAGGTATTTACTAGTGGAATTAATCCTGGTGGAAGATTTGGGTTAGATCTTGACAGTAAATGCAGAGCTATATTCAGTTCCAAAAAGGATGGAGTTGTTTCTACAGTGAAATAACTTATGTGTGTCAGAGAAATGGCTGTAAGATCCTTTAGAAGACAAGGCACAGATGTGGTTTACTGAGAGGCAGCAAGGAAAGGCAATTATGGGTTGGATAATAGTTGACAACTATGTATCAGGTGGGAAATCTGCAGAACCTGGTACAGCTCCTACCGTACTTATGTGCTCATAGGGGACAAACATTTATCTCAAAGAGAAATGCAGCATCAAAATAATCCTCCTCTTGCCACTATTTACTGAAGTGCAAAGAATGAGCATCTTGCAAAGGTCTTTTGAAGAACTAATACAAACTAACAGTTACTCCTAGCATGTTGTTGCAAAAGCTTGTGGGAGTGCTGTGGAGACAGCGTTATCTGCTTTTCTCTTTTAATGTCCTTTTATGTGGCAAAGGAGTTGAGAGAGTGCCTGCCCCCCTTGCTTGGGCCACAGTAGCACAGATGATGCAGCAGGAAGCATCCAACAGCCCTGTAGACATCCTCAGTGCCTTTGTGTCCCTTGAGCAGGCAGGACAGGCCAGACCATCCTTTGGCTCAGGGGCCAAATTATGAGCAGATACTACCAAGGTCCTTGAGGCTGACTAACCTCAACAGAGCAATAAAAGGTGGTGGGTTGAACAGCACACTGTGGCCAGTCTGCTTTTGCTGTGAGTGGTTGCATGCTGGAATCTGGTCCCCAAAGCTTGTCTTGAACCTGACCGTGAGCTGGAGTCTGTGCACTTAAGACACGTTGTGACAGCTGTGGCATAAGAGGCATTACTTTACCTTAAGCTTTAGTCAGTGTGGAAAGCAGTTCCCATGGTCATCCTGTTGGTTAACTGTCTCAAGCTCTCTTGCTCACCTTGTCCCACAGCCATTCAAACCCTCAGTCTTGTAAGACACATCCTCTACAAACAAGGAATCAATAATCTCTGCAGGCCAAATCCTTTCAGCAAAAACTGTGTAGTTACAGTCATCTCCTATGACTGGAGTATTTTCTTCTACAGGTGGTCAGAAAATTTGTCCCCTTAGAAGAGATTTTGGCTGAGCTCATAAGTAATTTTAATGCTCATGACTGTAGAATAAACTTTTACTTTGAAAGCTGCAGTGTCCAGTCTTGTTAATTGATTTCTTGTGAGCTCTGAAAAGCTTGGATTAAGCTCCAAGAAGTAGTGACCATAGAAAAGATGAGAGAACAAATCTCTTGTTTTTTCTCTTCCCTGTCTCTCTGAGACTGGGGGCTGCATCAAGGTTTGGTGCTATAGAAACATCTCCTGCCCCCATGCAGATGTTCAAGCAATTAACCTTTCCTAATTCTTGTCCATGGAGTATCTGAGGATGGATGGAGGCCTGCCATAGGGTCAGGCCTAACAGCATTTCAGTCTTGCAGGCTTCTTACTGATTTTGGAGGGTTGTGGTAAGCTGAATAGTACAGACACACAGCAGAGGAATAGGCTACAAGAGGAATATAAAACACAAGAGTTTTGGTGGGCTTGTTCTGTTTATCATTCTATGAAACATCTGTTTCTTTTCAACAGTAGTAACAGGCTGGATGTTGCTTTGATCCGTTATTACAACTCCTATTTGTGTTATTGTAAGGGCTAATGGTTAATGGTGATGTCTCTCCTGATTGCTGTGTGAGTTCTTGGTCTCTGACACTGACACAAGCAGCAAAATGTTCTGGCTTGACTGGCAAACCTACCTGATCTCCACTGCTCACAAAGCAGCTCTGAAAGCTGCTGTCCCCTGGGTATGCCCAGGTGCTTGAATTTTTGAGGCTGCCTTGAATAAAAGCCCAAAAATGCTGCTGTTGAGAAGAAAGTTGTAATGCTACTAGACATGGTTTTTGGTCCTAGTTTTATCCAACAGGACAAATTCTGCAAGTTTCTCCATATAATTTCTCTTCCCAGTGACTGTGATATTTTGGCAGAAACTTTCATTTTGCCTTTTCTTGGCAATATTATCATACCAATGTCATCAGCAAAGACTTTGGATGAGAGTCGCAAGGAGCACTGACATTACTCCAGAAGTGGATAGCAAATAGTTAATTATACTTGGTTTGCTTGTATGTTTTATATCAGAATAGCATGTTAACTGCCAAATAACTTACACTCCATGGACTACTACAATTGCACACAAAAGCTCTAAGAATGCCTCCGATAAGCTTTATCTTGGTCAGTGTTTATGCAAAGTAAGCCACTTCAAATGAATTATTGCAAGTTTCTTCCTTCCCTGAGTAAATTGCTTCATTCATTGTAAGTTATGTCCCTGTAATTTTGAATTATTTGTGTTCCTGTGAAAAGGTTTTTCCTCTGTACATTTTTTTGTATTTCCTATTATTCCATGTCCAGAGGATTCCTTTCCAGTAACTGGGCTCACTCTGAATAAGTCTGTGGCCTGTGATGGAAACTGAGCATAGTAAATACTGCGATGGTTTCAGCTGTGTTTCTGTGTGTGTGTTTATCCTGAACTTGTCTGAACATTAATACAGATGAAATGAGGATGGTTTGTTTTCCTGTGACTCTATCCATTCCAAGGATACTTCCATGTCTCGTAGATTTGACTCTAGCTGAGTATTTTATTGAAGTAAGAACTGATGAATGGGCTATTTTTAGAAGAATCTGCCAAAATAATAGATCATTGCATGCACCCACATATGAAATAAAACCTGTGTTGTAAATAACACCTGTGATTATCAGAAACAAAAACATATTACAAATTTAATTAATTTGTTGCTGTTTAGTGCTGTTACAATAATATATGTTTCTATTTCTGATTTTTGTTGATTTTTGTGAACACCGCAATAATTTGGCTTTATACAGTAGAAGGAAATAGTAAAATGGAAAACTGTGTTATTTCTAAAAGCTGTCATGAAAATACTTCCAGTCAGTAGTGGGTGGCCAAATAAAAAGATATTTAGTAAACTTGCAAACAGGCATATAAGGGCATGCCTGCATCGATGGATGCAAACAGATGTGAACTCCTCTCTTGCTCTCCAAGCCAACTGGGCACAAGCCAGCTTCATCAAGAAGCCATGAAACCATGTGCGTGCAGTGCTGGGCTTCAATATTCCACCCTGCCTGTTAGCAGCCTGTTTTAGCTCCCCTCAAGTAGCCAGAGAGCTCATGTGAGCACGGGGTGATGCTGAAGCCAGCCCGAGTCAAGCTGGCTTGAAAGGCAGACAGAGGAGTTCTTGTGTGTCCGCGCCCGTCTGTGTAGACATGCCCTAAGCCAGGCTGGGTGAAATTTGGAACATTAATTAAAAACTAAGTTAATTAATTCAATAGGCCAAAATTTTGTCAGCTGTTGGCATGGATCCATATTGGACAAGAAGAATGTTTCTCCACTTCCCAAGGAGACAAACTATTGGAGTTTCTATCTTTGAAGTTGGAGATGACAAAACTGACTTGGATTATTTCTGTCTGAAAATGTGTTTTCTTTGTGTTTTCATCTCAGATTGAGTGCTCATGTGGTTCCCATCCCCACAGTGCCTGGACACCTTGTGTTCTTTGATGTACAACTCTAACAACCCCTGTGAGAAGGGAACATGTTCATTTTCCCATTGGGTAGATGGGGGAAAGAGTGCTGGAGACAAAAAGGAGATTTTGCAAGGCTACGTGCTGCCTCATGCAGTGGCATCCTGGACAAGCTCTACCAAGGAGTCATGAAGTGTCTCAAGACTTCTTTAGAACTTCCCTTTGAGTCTTTTTCACACAGCAGATGTGGTGCTTTTGCTTTTCTAAACTCCTTGTCAAACAAGTCATGCACTGATCTGGCAGCATGAGGTCAACATGGGCAGGTCCCCCTGCTCCATGGCCACCAATAGACATGAGTGGCCAAAATGTGGTCTTGTGCCCTGGCCTGTGACCATCTGCACAGTTTCATTGTTAGCAAATGCCTTGGCATAGATTTGGTGTCCATCAACTCCCCTCTCCAGGATGGTGCTCTGGCACCCTCCGGAGAACACATAAGCACAGGGCTGTTCCCAAAACTCATCCTCTTGGGATGGGGAGAATATTCCCTTGGTCAGCCTCTCCTGTGTACCTAGGTTTGGGGAACAGCCCCTTGCCCTGTTCTATTTGAACCTTTAGGCATCATATCACTTTATTTGCAAAATGCCCCCATGGACTTCCTAGGGAAATGAGGATGCTGTTTGACCTCACGGTCTGGTGGGACAGGATATGGGGAGGAACAGCACGCAGTGGGAAAACATCTGAATTATGAGCCCCTTTGGGGGTACGTGACTTCATTCTGATGGCCTACAAGCAAGAAAGCAGGCTAGATTAGTGCAGTAAAATATTAATTAGGAGGAGATAGCCGTAATGCTACAAACATATTCCTGTGCTGTTTTTCTACCAGTGCTGTCAGGGAAGCTGAACTATCAAGCCATGCATCCTAGATAGGATTATGCCTTTATTCAGGTAAAGCCTTTGGACTGGCACAGCTTTTGTGACAGTACACAGTAGGAAGAGCTGGGATGGGATGTGGAATAGCAGCGACTTGGGGGACTTTGAGGACCATGCTGTTGGCAAACTGTTTCGGACATTCATCTCATCTCATCTCAGGCAGCCTGGACAGGTCTCCAGTGCTTTGCAGGTGCAGAGGGGAGGCGTGTTTCTAGGGCGCTTCTTTATTCCCAAGGTAGGCAGATGTGCTTTGAAGTAGCTGAGGTTTCTGAGCTGTTCTCATGGCTTCTTCACTTGCCTAAGGACAGGGAACGGGGCTGGGCTTCAAACGATGAGTTGAATCCTGCCCTCTTTGAAGTCATTGGCAGAAATTCCCAGTACCAGCTATGAGGTCTGTGTGTCTGAAGGGCCTACAGTAAAGCAAAGTGCCTTGTCTCTGGCTGGACCAGTTTAACTGGAGAGCCTGGGGCTGCTTGGTCTCAGGGAACACCGTGGGGCACACAAGCTAGGTCAGTCAGGCTGAGGCACCACAAGCTTCATGGACATATGCCCAGAGGACTCATTAAAACACCCTGTTAGCATTTAATATAAGTCATTCCTATCTCTTTCTCCCTAGAGACCCCATACTTTACTGCTGTGACCAGCCCTGAGTCCCAGGGTGTATGGAAACAGCTTAATAGGCTTCAGGCAGTGTTTTCTGAAAATCAGAAAGATAAAATATCTCACAGAAACAGAGCCAAATGGATCTGGAAGCCATGAAGGAGAGAGAAATGACATTATCAGCCTCTTGGCATGGGGATCTTTGCATGTGTGTTTGCTTGGCTGTGCTTCTGACAGCTGCCTTGAGCTTCTTTGCATGGTGCCTGGTACAGCTGGAGTGGTGAGAGGCAATAGTCAGAGAAACTCATGTGAATGGTGGTGGTTGGCCTTGACTTTTTGGATAGGAGAAGTGGCCCTTCAATCTCCACCTGCTTCTGTAAGATTATCCTGTGCTTCAGTGGGCAAGGTCTGGCAGGAAGCTGTACCTAGATGGTAAGAGACACTTAGCAGTGGGCTGCAGCCCTGCAAGAGATGGGCTTCTGGGGCATCACAGCACTGCATATATTGCACTGGCCCAAATGTGTGAAAATGATTGTAAAAATTCACTTTGCTGTGTAGTCACTGGTGACACCGATCAAACACTCCAGATGTTGAGCTTGTCCTCTGGCTGTCCCCATGCCCATGAAGGCTCCCCATGAAGGATACCAACAAGGTCCAAAATCAGATGCTATTTGAGTTTGCCTTCATTTCCCAGGGCTGCAATGGCACAGGCTGCCCTGGGTCCCTGCTGCCCAGCCTTTGCTCCAGCAGCAGCTGTGTGCAGTGCTGCTCCCGAGGACTGTCTCTGCTTCATCAGCTGGACGGATGGTCCCAGCTGGCTTGAAAGGCAGCACCATAGCTCCATGATGTGTCCAATCCTTTTTAATTTGTTTCCCACTATGCAAAATTTCAGGCATATATCTGATGCCATCTTACGTTTAGGCCTTCACAGAACTGCAAAATCTGTGAGACTGTGCAGCCGCTACTTTGCCTGTTTGATTGCTGTTGCTGTTCCTCTCTGTAGTCTTTTCCTCCCCCTGCCAAGACAGATTTGCTGCTATCAAAGTCCTGCAGCTGACATATTTCTAATCATCCCTTCATTGCAGTCTATCTTCTGTAAACAATTAGTGAACCCTCTTTGGGACTTGGAGTCATTGTGCTAACTTCCTAATTATTTAGCTTTTTTTGGCTCTTTTATTGCTTGGCAAAAAAGATTTAGTGGCCAGGAGACATTAATACACTTGCTCTCCAAGTTCCTGGGATTTGGTTAATCACTCCAGCTGAAACCTGTTGATACTGGATGATTTCTGGAACTTTACTGTGCGAGGCTTTGTAGTACTTTTAACAAAGAAGCAATAAATGAGCTCGCTGGCAGGCACATTTCTGTGATGGAAATTGCTTTCCCCTTTGGGACAGGATCCAAAGACCACTGAAGTGAGTGAGGGTCTTTCCAGCAACTCAGTGGGTGTTTCCTCTGGTTGCTGATGGCAGGTATCAGGAGGACTGTCACACAGTCACTTATGATTGGGACACCTTTGCTCTTGTTGCACCCTTGCTCACATGATGGTCCTGGGCACAAGCTGCTGGTGAAAAGCCTGAGTTACTGAACCTAGACCTCTTGGGGGTGTAGAGGTACCTGATCAGTGTGAACCTGTGCTTAGTAACTTTGCTTAAGAAAGCTTTTTCCCTGATGAACCTCATTATTTATGTTTTTGTTCTAAACTAACTTGTAAAAAGCAAAATTATCTTTAATGTTATTTTACCTCTCGCTGCAACTGTGTGAACTTGTACAAAACCAGAGCACAGCCATTAGTTAGGTTTGCTGCATAAGATTACTCAGGGAATCTCCAAATCACCTTTGGCTGATCTCAGGTACATCCACCATAACAAACTGACTCAGACTAGCCTGTTTTGTACTATGTACATTGGCCTTCTCCTTTTATCTTCTTGGGTTGTGCCATCATTGTACCTACGTGCAGAAAGTTTTCTTCGTTAAACTGGTTAACACTAGTAACTCAACAGACTTGGAAAGGTTCTGCTGTGCTGTCCTGTCCTGGCAGGATGCCACTCCCAGCTAGTCCAGGGCACCATCTTCTGAACTCTGGGGAAAAGGGGTTCCTCACACCATTTTTCAGGCATTTCGGTGTCAGCATTACATAATTCATGTACTGTTCCGGCCATGTTAGCATTGCTCTTTTTCTTGATTACTCCGTATTAAAGTGCTATGTCAGCATATTAGTTTATTTTCTTTCCCATTAGCTTCCAAGAGCTTGGCTCAGTCCTTCACATATGTTAGTGCTCTCATCTGGCCAAAGTTACGGGTCACAGTGTGAATAATCTTTATGCACTGAAAATGAGCATTCACACCATGCAACGGGCATCATACAGGATGATATTAATGAATTCCACAAGGGAAAAGTCTGAGGAAACACTGAGATTTAGTGTCCAGATTTCCCACTTCCAACCCAAATCATTTGATGATTCTGTGATTCATCCCACTTTGTTCCAGCACCAGAGAATGTTCCTTGCCTTAGTACTGTGATGGCCAAGGATCTCTCTTCCTTCCCTCTGAAGGGAAATTTGCATCCTCAGTGGTTCTACTTCCCTTCTGAAGAAGTCTATCTCTGGTCACTGACCACAAGAGAAGCTTAATGGGACCCTTATCACCCTCACCACCTCAGAGAAGTGCCTACCACTGCCTTTGGAAGTTATTTCTGCATGGACAAGGGGTGTCTGTTATGACTGGAGGCCCAAAGCTTGGTCTGATGTGCAGGAAGAGTTAATAATTTCTGTCTGTTGAAGAGCTGGAGAAAGTGTAATGCTGTGCATTCCCCACTCCTCCCCATGCCCAGGCCAGTAATTAAAGTATTCATCTGGGATTTGGGAGACTCCCCTGAGTGATTTTTCTTTGCTTGATGGGACTTGAACTTGCTTTTCCCAAAGAAGAGTCCAAATGTAGCTCTCAAAGCCTCTCCCAGACTCTGAAACTTTTAAAGATGTTCCCATTTGTATAAAACAATTAAATTGCCAGTGGAGCGGTCCGGGTCTCCCCCCCTTCCCCTCTGAAAGCCCTAATAACAAGGTGTAGTGGTTCAGGAAACCTGCCCACACAATCTGTGGCTTTTGTTTGAAGGCTTGAGAACTCAAAGCCTACCTGTGTCAAGAAAGCCTCTCTGGCTGAGTTGCCAACCCCCACCAGGGTCTGTCCCTCAAACAGCAGGGTCTCTGAAGAGCAGGTGGTCCTCCCTTCAAACACAAGCATTGTGGGCAGCAGGTTAGGGATACAGAGAAGTACTGTATTCAGGGAAGTCACCTTACCTGTGGGGACTCCAGGCAGTTTTCCATAGCAGACGGCACCCATTTAAAGGGAAAGCTTAAAAAGAGGGGCTGGTGTGGAGGGCGGGCTTTTCCCCAGCTCAGGCTCAGAGAAAACTTCCTGGCTCAGCAGTCTCATGAGGACAAAAGGATCCAGCCAGGAGGGTGAACTTTGTGTGCTCCAGTTCAGTTTTGATTTTCAAGTTTGTATTCAGGGAGCCCATGAGTTTCCCAGACCCTCCGTGCCATAGGTTTGCTCCTGAGGACAGCTTGGTGGGCCATGAAGACTTAGGCCCATTCTGTAGCAAGTATAATATTTCACTCCAAATGCTATTTTCGTATTAGTAGTGGTATAAATAAACAGGAAAAATTTTTCGTGTAGTCAGTAAGAAACACTGTATTTCAGCAACATTTGAATGGGGATTCATTAATGCTCTAGTTATATTTTAACACGTTTTCTTAAGCACTAAAAAAATCCATTCACTTTGCAATAAAATATTTTATTTTCTGGTTGGGGGTTTCTATTTTAAACATACACATTGTGTGTGAGTTTATATATTTTTATATACATACGTATATATATGTACATAAAATATGTGTAAGTATGTGTGTGCATTTTATATAATATAGGTCTGTGTGTGTCTATATTGTATTTGGCCTGTATCCACTCTGGCCTGACTGCCCTGAGCTTAGAAACTAAACAGTTGCAGGCTGGGCTGGGGCTGGGCTGGGGGACCACCTGGGAACTTGGGTGCTGCGGGGACTGGCCAAGGAATCTTGGTTAAACACGTGGTGAATGTTAGACCACAAAAATTGCATGAGTGGAAAGACTTAATTTGGCACCATTTTTGCTGTTGAGCTGATGGATGAGATGTTAAAAAAAAATATATATATATATTAAAAAAGAAAAAAATCCCTCCTCCTCACGGCTGGGTGTGGTGCCTTAGATGTCTGAACAGCAGAGCCTCCCTACCCTCCGGAGCTTACACTCTGAGGCCTTGAACCTGAAAAAATAAAAACAAATATGCTTAATAGAATGCATGTAAGAACCTGTATAACTGTGTGCAGATCTGGGGCCCGGGGGAGGGCTCTGTGTAGGGAGCTGGAGCAACGCTGGCCCTGGGCATCTGCGGAGGTTTCAGTGTGTCACCTGTGTTTCGCCTTTCTGGCTTGAGCACGGTGAAGACGCCATGGGTGCTGGCACTGAGGAGGAAGACAAGGCCTTGGAGCTCCTCTTCTTTTGAGGACTGAAGCTATTTTTACATTTATTTGCACTTTCTTATATTTATGTTTTTACTTTTTTACATTTATATGCCCACCTGAGTGTGCCTAAAGAGCAGTGTGTGCATGTTTCCTGCCGTCTCCTGCCCCTTTGCAGGCACTAGGGGAGGAGCACACAGAAAAGGTGAGGGCATCATCTCAGGAGCTTCAGCAGGAGTTTGAGGGAAGAGCTTTGCATTGGTTTATATCACTCCTGGAACCCCTTTTTCATTCCCTATAGATAAGAGTGTGCCTTCACTCAAAGGAGCTGGGGGACAGCCTGTGAAGATACTTGTCCTTACCAGCCTTTGGGATACTGCTGGCCACCCTGTCACCTCTGGGGTCACTGGGGTGTGTTCTTGGGGATGCTTTCCGGACCTGGGATGCATCTGCTGTGCCTCGGTGAAACCTTTCGCACAACCTGCTGCCAGTGCTCTGACAAGGATGATTTCATACTATATAGCTCACAGCTAGTTATTTATAGCTATATACATAGAAGGGGCTGGCCCCGGTGCTGTGTCTGGCGGGTTTCACCCCCAGCGCATCGCCTACAAAAGGACCCCGGACAAAAGCAGAGATATGAATAAGGGCCAAGGATCATTACCTTGGGCAACAAAAGCTGTCCTGGAGAACAAAAATAGCACAGAAAGAGCCCACAAAAGGCAGAAAATCCTTCCTTCCTGCCAGCTCCTCTCCAGGCCTCGCCTCCAGCGCAGGGGAGTGCAAGGGCAGGCGATACCCTGGGCTGAGGAGCTCCAACAAAGAGCGCATCAGCGCAGCCCCGGCCCCGGGCTACCTTCGCAGCCCCGCCGTGCCCTCCCCTGAATGCCGCCCCATTGTGCGGGGACACAAAGGCGGAGAACCCCACGGTGACACTGAATGAGCTACAATGCCAACATCTGTGAGACAGTTTCTTTGCCGGGTGATGGAGAAGAGGCAATAAATCCCCGATAGGCTGGCTCGGGAGAGCAGTCACCCATGGCAGGGTCGGGGCACGCAGGGATGGAGCCGCCTATTGAGCGCTGCCGCATGTGTCCCCAGCATCCTGCCCGCGCCTGGAAACGGGGGGTCAAATGCTGCGGCCCCCCTCTGACAAGGCGCTGGAGAAAGTCAACAGAGAATTAGGGACAGGCAGCAGCCACCGAGCCATTTAGCTCATCTTCTTGTTGCCGTCTGTTCTTTGTTCGGCTTAATGTGAGTTGACCCAGCGATTGTTGGACTGTCTGATTCTTCAAGCCGGAGCCTCCGTGCCTGGTTTTTGGATTCTTGTGGGTTTGTTGTTTTGGGGTTTTCTTTGTCGTTTTATTTTTAGTGAAATGACTTTCTCCAGCTGCCTCGTCTCCTCTAAAGGGGTGAAGCAGCCTGCAGGGGTGATGGGAAGTATTGACAGTTTGAAGTTTGAGGAATGTGGGATGAAATAAAATTGAATGCAACTTACGCCTGGCCCCTGCAGATATTTGTGCTCCCCCCTGCTTTTTCATTTGGATATGGAGCAACAGGGAACAGGTATTTTCTGTTTTAAAAACAGCTACATGTGATCTTAAAACTGACTATTTTTCCTTTTAATAGAGCCTTGCCCTCTATCTAATGCAGGCTGTGTGGTATCACTCAGTGACTTCTGCAGCGGGGCCATCCCACCTGGCTGAGGTACAGCAGCTCTCTAATAAGAATGTAAAATTTCAACTTCGGACTGAGGTTGAATTTTCTTTTCCTGCCAAATGTCCATCTATTCATTATCAAAAATGAGTTGCCTACTAAAAATAAGTTCTGGAATTTACGTTTGCCAGTGTTCTGAGGATCTTGTAAAGAACATAAAAGTGTTGATTAATGATCCTGTTGCTGATTAATTATCAGACTTAAGAGGCCATGCATATACGCACAGCAGCACCATGCCATGTATTTTAAACATTCTTTCTGCTGCATTATACATCATCCTCTTGGGACTACTCCCCATCCAACTTGAGAAGCATTACAACTTTCAGCTCTTGTTTTTTTTTGCAAAGACCAACCTCCCTTTTAATGGTTGAACCTGTATAAACTTGTGTGTGAGCTACAACAAGTTTCCCTTCTGAATTCGAACGTCAGTATTTAGTGATGTGCAAAATTGTTTCTGGCAAAGTTCCTCTCCAGTCAACACGCTATCTCAAGTTAATTATTATAATTTGACCTAAAACTGTTACATGTTCTGGAAACTCTCTGAGATTGAAGGGAAATCCTTTGAGTTCTTAATCCCTTAGCGTGCCATCTAAAACCAACTAAAAGCTGATGCATTGATCTGTCTTTTGATCTTTTCTCTCTGAGACTATAATAAAACTGCTGATCCATGATACCCTCAATTTGTCAGCAGAAACACTGCATATTTATTTATTTGTTGTTATATGGATCTTTGAGTCAACTTGGTCTTCCTGAAACTCTTATTTCCCAGTAAAGATGCAAAAAGAATTGCAGAGAATCCAAAAATAAAAATCAGTTCTAAAAAGTCATTCATTGATGGAGTTACAGCCAGTAGGACAAGGAGGGCCCATTAGATCACCTAGTCTCATCCCCAGTAAAATACAGAGGTCACAGAACTTCACCCATTTACTTTTGTATTAAGCTCAATACTTTGTGTTTCACTGAATTGTATCTTTCAGAGAAGTATGCAATCTTAATGTTAACATGGTAAAATAGAGATAATCCCCCTGGGTAAAAGGCTGAGCATGCCCAGAAAGAAGAGATTTAAAAAAATATATATATAACCCCTCCATTCCTTTCTAATAATAGAGATTTTATCATATTTTTATCATATTTTGTCTTCTTTTATTCAGTGTGCAAAAAATCTTCTGAAACGTGACTTCTTTATTTTTCTTTGACAAATTACTCCATTATTAGAGGAAGTCTGGAAACAGTAACTAATATTCAGACTAAATGAGTTATATTTTATTCATTTACCTTAAAATGGCAGTAACTGTTGGTCTCATTTTATTGCCTAAGTGCTTTTATTTGCCAGTCAGGAATAGTGGTCCCCTGTACTGTCATGGAATTATGGAATTGTGGTCCCCCACAGAAGTTGCAGTCCCCCTCTACTGCAAAGGAAAAAGGTCATCCTTGCTTTAAACAACTCACGCTCTGTCATTTTTCTTATTCAGCCCCTGTAAGTTTCCTTTGCCTTGTTGGCAACTGGACCCTCAGTCTACATGCTTTGGCTCCATCATGTAGACACTGGAGAGGACCAAGCAACACAAGGACCACAGCACCTGAAGGACTTGTTCAGTTTTGCCCTGGGAGGTACAATTTGTTCATTTATGCCCCGTGAGGCTCATCCTGCAGCTGATATAGCTGTGTGTGATGACAGGGTTTGCCTCTCCTTGTGTCCCAAAGTGGTAGATGAGCTGCTTTGCCTTGACACACAGCCACAGAGATGACACACTGGCTTTGTCTTGCCTCCTTTGCATATTTAAATCTGGCCCTACATGGCCCAGACGAACTGCTTTTCTCAGGGGAAAAAGTTCCTGTTATCTGCTTGAGTCACTGGACTTCAGGTGGACCAGTGTGACCTCTTGGGTGGGATCAGTGTTTGGCCTGATTAACCTACTCTCCTACCATGGACCTACTGTGCATCATGGTGTGAAACTCACCCTTTGGTGCATTTAGGCTAAAAACTCCTTGGAAACAGGGTCTGTCTTCTACTGGGAATATATTCAATATGTTTCAGGATGCATGGAAACTGAACTAATGCGGGAGGTCAGAGTATCTCATCATTCTTGGTAAGGAGGTGGTGCAGGTCTGTCATCATGAATGTATTGATGGGTTGGTGCCTGAGCTCAGGCTCAGATCTTCTTCCTGGAAAGCCTTGCATGTTGGCCTGGATCCATGTCTGAGCTTGCAGTGCCATATTATTTCACCTAGGCTACGTAGATGGCATGCTTAGATCCTGCTATGCCATTTCTCCAAAACTGCCGAGAACTTTCCCATGTGGAGAGAAAGCAATTTTGGCCCAGTGATAACCACAGGTTTTTTTATCCTCTCTTTTATATCAGTAATGGTCTGTCCAGAGCAGTGAGGGGATCCTATTGTCAGGTGTGGGCTGTGGGCAGAGAAAGCCAGCATGCCCAGCCTGGCCCTGCTCTACCTGTGCCCATGACCACCCTGCCCTGCCACTGCAATGACACTGCCTCTCCATAGCGCCAGGAAGAAGAGGTTTCTTTGCAAGTGGCTTTATTAGCCTTTGAAAAATACTTTTTGCTCCTAAAAGAAATCAGAACTGCTGGAAAGTGTTAAGCCCCCCATCCACTCACTGCCTGCTCTTTGAAAACTGCTCCATGCATCACCTTTGCAAAATATTTCAGAGGATTTGCTGTCTGAGACATTTGAATTGTCTGAGTTCTATTAAAACCACTGCAGTAAAGAACTAACACTGTCTTGTACTTCCTAAAGGGCTGTTTTTTAAATGATTTTTGATTTCCTTTTTCTTCAGGGCTTTCAGTCAGGAGGCTGCAGGCAGTTCTGCCTTCCCTGCTCTTGTTTGTGATGATCACTTAGCACTTGTCAGCTGCAAAGAGGTCTTGACTTCTGTGCTGGAGGTTTCTCCCTTAGGATTTTCCTCAGGATGGTGGTCAAGGCAGTCTCATGGGAGCGATGTCTTTGAGTTGCCTCACCTGGAGGAAGGAGCTGAGTCTCAGCTTGCTATTTCTTAGCCCGATGCCGTGGCTGCCATGGTGTTGAGAGTTTCCACCTCCCCCTTGGGATGTGTTTTTGGTGAAGGAGCCAGTGGCTGCTGTGCATCATGTTGGCACACCGTGTTCAATTGGCCCTGATATTATGTGCTGGTAGAATTCCCTGTTCAGGGAACCTGTGTATCTCAGGTGGATTTGGGCACAAAACTGTTTTTCCTGTTTTATCCAAGGAGGAGGGAGCTCTGGTCATGCACAGGAATAGAACTTTGATCACCCACTTTAACAGGATGAAAATGTAATTGATTTCAGCAACTGTTTTTTTCATTAAATAGGAAATTAAAAACAAGATGTACCTTCAGAGTCACCCTGTTGTTAATCCAATATTGTGGCAATACAATTACAGATGACCCGGTGTGGGGTTGGCACAGCAGGATCTGGATACCCGGGGCATAGAGAGTGGAGAGGAGGGTTAGGAGACCTGGCACTGCTGTGCAGCAAGGCAGGGAAGGCTGCAATGCTTTTGCTTGGGAAACTGTGGGCTAAAGTACAGAGCTGGAGGAGCAGGCTGGAGTGAAAGATGCGGTGACAGTAACTAGTGCTGATGCTAATAATCAGAGGGTCATCAGAACTGATATTTCTATAGTTCTGCTCACTCTGCATATGGTTTAAATATTTTGTTCTGCAATCTGTGAGTTGGAATATAACTCTAGAAATGTGTGCTGGATACTGGGGCATTGACTTTTGCCATTTATTACTTGTAACTCTATTCAGACCTCAAGAATGTGTTTAATAATCTTCTGCTTGATGTGTCACACTGGATTTGTTGTGATGGGAGCGGAACCACAGGGAACAGAACAGAAACCAGAACATCCCAATTCACATTGTCTTTGCTGCTGTTGGATGTCTCTGTGAATTTGGTTTATGCCCATCTTTTTGTGCCAAAGAGAGAGAGAGAGTCAAATATACAAAATCTGGTTGCAAACAGCAGGTTCAGAGCTGGTGTGGATATTTGGGCATGTCTGCACAGAGGGAGCATGGATCCAAGGTATGAAAGCTGTTGTGTTGGAACACTGTCACGAAAATAAATATCTTAGAGTTCCTCAGGGATCAGATTAACTGGTCCCTTGCTTCACATTAAATTGAGATTGTACATTTCCCCTGCCTTTTTATTGTGTCTCTTCGGGGCTATATCAGCAGCTGCTTGGGCAAGTGCCAAGTGAATGGGACTGTGCAGCCTCTACGCACAGAGGAAACCAAGCTGAGTAAACCCTGCACTTGAAGTTCTGCCATGGATATTGATGGAGGGACATGAAGATGCCTAGGTTGGGTTTTGCTCTCAGTGTGCAGGATCCAAAATGCCAGCTCGGATGCCAAAGCAGCTATAGCAGCATGGACTAGTAGAAGAAGAGCTTGAGCTCTTGAGACGTGACCCCTTTCCTCCCTGGCTCTGACCATCTGGACCTGGCTCCTGTAGAGATCCCAGTGCTGCTGAATCCAGTTTAGCTTCTACAATAGCATCAACCTCAGGAATCCTAATGCAGAAAAGACCCCATGTGGCCTGCCTCAGACAGGATCCTTAGACTTTGCTTGGAGCAGATGTGAAAATGTTGGCAGTTGTGAACTCCTTTCCTAAACCCCTTGGTTATAAAAATGCTCCCATTAGAGGAGAGGTGTTTTCTCTCCCATACCTAAAGAGTATTGCAGCACCAGGCTGCCTCCAGAGCATGTTCCACTTCCCTCTCCTTGCTAGTTCATCCATTTTTCTCCTCCAGGGCTTGTCCAGACTTGGCACAAAGGTGCTAACACATTTGTACTGACACATTTCCAAATAAAAGATGACATATTTTCAACTGAGCAGCTTTATCTTTTCCTGCTAACACCTGCTAAAAAGCAGCTCCTTCTGTCCACATTGGGATTTGAAAACCTGCTTGTTCAAATATTTTAGCTGACACATTTCAGAGATACTCTTTTCGCTGCCATCAGCATAGGCAGTACACAGTGGGCTGTGTTCCCCTCTGACCTGGGAACGCGGGGCTAACAACAAAGCCTGGCTGGTTTGAATAGTGCAGAACCAGGTTCAAAATGAGTGAAAAGTCTTGTTTGCTTTCACTCAGCATCTGGGTTGGCGTGGCAGAGGAAAGCTTCACAAGCCAGGCTGTTAGCTGCAAACACCGACCTCCTGCAATTTAACACCTTTCAGCTTAGCTTCCAAATGAGAACAATTTGTCCCAACATCTATCTTCCTCTTCTGCTCCTTTCTGATGGTGTCTTCAGCTTTGACTAGTTTCTCCTTGCCCATCTAAGAGTATCTAAACTTAATCGGAAAGATGATTATTTCTTTGTTTTCAAAGGAACTGGCATCGCGTACCTCTGGCAAGGTGAACCACCTCCCAAGCCAATTGGATTGAGCTCCTTCCTCCTGCTTTGTGAGTCAGGTCAGGTCAGCATTACCTGAGGTCTCATCCCAAAAATCCTCCAACCTCATCCACACGTGGGACTGCTTGTGTAAGAAAAGAAAGAGCTGTGGGAGTGATGACTGCAGGGCTGGGCTCTCGAGTTTCAGCCCTTTTGGGTAAGGAATCATAATTCAATGTTTTCTCCACTAGTCACAGGAGTGAACCAGCAGAATGGCCCTGCTAACAAAAAGGGCAAGTTAAGGCTCAGTAATGACGTCCTGTCTGGGCTGAGTCCTGCCTGAAGTGAGCTCTCTCACAGCACCTTGGTCCTTGGGTGATCATGTCGAATGTACCAGGTCCCCTCCCGGGAACAGGGAACAGCCCAGTGTGAAGGAGATTGGCAGAGTCCAGTCATTACTTAGGGAGTGAGTAACAAAATCCTTCACTGCTCTTCAGGATGCATAAGGAAAGTAAGATATAATGCTTGATGCTGGGTCCAAAAATTTAGGCAGGGGGCAAGACTTATTTCTGGGTGAAATCTGACAGAACCTTGTGCAGTTTTCCAGATTGAGCAACATCACCTCCTACCTTATCCCTGTCCATGCCATGCCCCAACCCACATCTGCCCAGGCCTTGCTTCGCCAGCCTGGAGCTACATAGCCCCTTGCTTTGGTGGGAGGTCTGCTGAAGGGGGAAGGCTGTGCTGGAAGGGGAACCCACCCAACAGGAAGACACAGAATCACAGAATCTTAGAATGGCTTGGGTTGGAAGGGACCTTAAAGGTCATCTAGTTCCAACTCCCCTGCCAGAGACAGGGACAACTTTCATACCAGAACAGGTTGCTCAGAGCCCCATCCAAGCTGACCTTGAACACTTCCAAGGATGGGCATTTTCACAGGTCTCAGGCTAGGTGACAGATAAGATACTTTGGGTGGTGGGGCCAGGTGGGGTTATCATTGTGAAAAGACAGGAAACCTGATGAGCACACCTTCCTTTAAGCCACCCCTTGTATCCATGTGTTCGGTGGTGGTAAAAAACCCCTTCACTGTGTATACTCTAGAAAGAGGACTTTGCTTATATTTTGTTAAAGATACCAGGATCCAATAATATTAATAGGAAGAGGAATGAGGAGAAAAATCCCTTCTAATTAAAACTGCAGCGAGAGCTGACTGGCATTAGCTGGGTTCGTTGGTCTAAGAAGAATTTTCTAACATTGTCCCCTACAGCTATTGATATAAGCAGATAATTCTGTTTGTCACAGCTCACATAGATAGTTCAAAGATAGTTTCATGTAGTTCATAGATAGTTTCAAAAATAGTTTTCATTTTTCATAGGAACAGGATGGAACTGCTTTAGAGTGGTGTCCTAAAATGGAATTTTTTAACATTACTGGGTTTGGGTCAAAAAGTTCATTAAAAAACCCCCAACACCATACCATTGCATTCCTCTCAGATAGAGATTCCTCAATCTTGCAGAAAATCTTCCCCAAATACATTGTCAAACCCAAATATCTTCACAGGGTGGCTCTGCTTTGATGTGGTGACACATTTTGAGAAAATGGAGATTTTCACAGAATCACAGAACCATAGAATATGTTGAGTTGGAAGAGACCCATCAAGATCATGGAGTCCAACTCCTGGCCCTGCACAGGGCACTCCAAGAGTCACACCATGTGCCTGAGAGTGTTGTCCAAATGCTCCTTGAATTCAGACAGGCTTGCTGCTGTGACCCCTTCCTTTGGGAGCCTGTTCCAGTGCTTGAGTGTTCCCCTTGTTGCTTTGAAGTCCCTCTGTACAATATTTGAAATCTCACAAACATCTATTTCTAACAAACTTACCCATGGCTCAGTGATCCCAGTAAAGATCCCCTCACTTTTTTCACTAATTCCCTCCCTGAGAAACAGAACCTCTTCTCCTAAACTTATCTTAAGGCTGTACATCCAGTTGAGCCATTAAAAGCAGATCTGCTCTCAGAGTATATGCGTTTTCCAAGCAAATTAATCTTAGGGGGATGATTGTGCTCTAGTCAATGGAGCTAAGCCAGTTTGTCCCAGTTGTCCACCGTTTTAAAATGAAGTGATGAAAATGGGTGACACAAATGGTAATTGCCTGTTGATTTTCATTGCCCTGAGCTCACTGGTTGTTCTGTGTGTTTTATGATCAAAGTAAGGCATGGATGGGAAAGGTCGGCTGTTCCTCAGGTACATTCCTCTCCTAGTTCTCGTGTTTGGTTGGTTTGTTACAGATGCGTCTTTGACTATTCACACCTCATTTCAGATTTGGACATAACTAGAAGGTTTTATTTGACATGAAAAAGAGCAGCAATCACAGTGTTTGGAAGCAAAAGGCGCTGTTTGTTTTCTGATGCACACAGGGATTCTTGTTCGGCAGTTATGATGTGCATATTTCATAGCGTTGCAGACAGCTTCTGTCAATTAACATGAATTATGGCTCCAGAAGCGTTCCTTTACCATAAACCTGCAGTACATTAACTCCTGAGATTCAATCCTTGCCAGTGGCAATTCATTGCAATGCAGATAAAAATAATTTTGAAACCTACAACTGGAAAGACTTTTCTCTTATGGGAGTGCTGTTTCTGATGCTGGGGGGGAGCTGTTTGGGTATAGCTCATGACTCTGTTAAGGACACTTTGAGTAACAGTCTGCAAGATCCTCCTGAAGCAGGTGGCTTCTTGCCTCCCGTTCTGTTCCCAGTTAGAGAGGAAAAATCCCTGCCCCTGCCATGGCAATAGTGGCACAGGATAGTAAACCTGGCCTATCCATTTGAATGGAAAACGGCTGAAGGTCAAGGAGAGTCCCTCCTAGCACAGCTGGGATTGCCTCACAGAAGAACCCAAGAGCCCATCCAAAGACAACCCCAAAGCCCATCCATGGACAGTCCAAGAGCTCACTTTGGGCAAACCTTAGTTCACTCTCCTTGTTCCTTCCACCTCTGCCCCAGGCTATGTGGTCTCAGCCTCTTCTGAGCTCTGGGGCTTTCCAGCCCTCTCTCTGAGCTATTCACTCCTAGCCCAGCAGGCTCTTTAAGAGGTAGATTACTCTTCTGCTGGTCAAGTGCATTGAATAGGCTCATGGAAAATCCAGTGTGTGGGTAGGAGATGGGAGAGTGGGTGAGGGGTTGTGTGACGCCCTAAGGTTTCAAAGATCATGAATTAAATTGGCTTCATCTTCTGGCATTGCAACCTGGGAACTCAAGTCTCTTGAGAACCCTGTAGACCTCTTGATAATGTTTGATACCTATCAGGGAGGGAAAAGACTTGCAGGTGTAAAGAAGAGTTAATCTCAGAGAGCAAAGAGAGATGAATGCCTGCAGGGGCTGTATCCATGCAGATAACTAACCTTCTTTTCTCTTTTAATAGCAAGGAATGCAAGGTTTGCTTATTTTTACAGGCAGAAAGAGTTAACAAAGGTGGATGGAGAACTTTCTTTCCTTTTGGGTCAAGAGATGGGATGCTGGTCTGTAGCAGCACATCCTGTATGTAGGTATGTAGGCAATGTGCTCAGGCACTCCACTGTGGAGGATAGATGGATTTCAGGTGAGGGTCCTAAAGTGGTGCTCAGCTGACCTCCTTTCTCCACTCTGTTACAGGCCCTTTTGGAGTCTTTGGTCCTTTATCAAGTCTAGCCTGTATTTTAATTAGCTAACTTTGAAAGGAAGGCAAAGAGAAAGCACTGATCCAGTCATATCTTTGCAGTGTGCAGACCTTCTGCTTGGGGGATCCATAAAAGCACCTGGGCTGGCCCAGAGAGCAAAGGTTGAAAAGCTGGTTAGAAATTTCACCTGATTTTCAGGAGGAGGTAAGTTCTGCTGCATGGGTTTTTCAGGCTGTTGGCCCTGGCTCTTTGTAACAGCATCTCTCTGGCTTTTCTCAAGCCAAGGCAAATCTTTCTGAACCATTGACTTCCATGTCTCCTTCCAATGTAGTTTTCCTGGGCAACTGTGTAGGAGTCAGTCAGCCAGCGTAGCCATAGCAGCTTCTCTGTTCCACTATGGCAATACAAAGCAAACCAGAAAAACTGGCTAAGCAGCTAAGGGGAAGAGTTTCCATGGACTGGGGAATCCTCCAGTGGGGACAGTCACTGCAGGACAATTCCCTCTGCCAGTATGTGAACTGGATTAGAGCTGGGTAAAGTGCCAGTAGTAACAGTGAGCTTGTATAGGTGTAGTTCAGATGATGACAGGAACCTTCAGAGACCTTTGATGGTGGCCTGTGCATTGACCGAATTGGCCTAGCCAAAGCCAGTTGCTCCTCAAGTGAAGCCCAAATGGATGGGATGCTCAGCAGTTGGTTCTCCAGCACTGCTATAATGCTGCTGTGCTGACTGACCTATGCTGAGCTCTGCCATGGCTGAAGAATAGTTTCTTTGCTGCAATAAAGCACTCTTGTAGCTTTTACACCTCCCAAATGGATCACAGAGTGGATGTGTGTACTTTGGACACAACAGGCACTTTTCACTGTGTTTGTGTATGGGCTAAGGAGCAGCTTAAGAAAACATCTAACAGGCCCAGCAAAATGTTAGTTCCTTCTGTTCTGACTAAGAAACTATTCCTGAGTATGTAGTACTGGAGCATTTGCACCTCACCTACTACCTCATTTCACAGGTAGAGGGCCTGTAACCACTGAGAGGGAGCATGTGCCTTTCAAGTAAATAATATGAGACAGCATTTGCAACTGGAACCTAAACAGCATCAGCTTTGAGAAAGCATAGCCACAGTGTAAGGAGCACAGTCTGATGGAGACTGGGGTGTAGTCGGTTGGGAAAGTGCACAGAGAGGAGAGTCGTGCTTGTAAGCATGACTGCAGCACATGCACAGGCTGGTCTGGTGTCCAGTAAGCCTTTTGTAGGGAATGTGCATTGCTAATTCAGCTGGAAACCAGCCTCCAGAAGTTCCTAAGACAGTCTGGAGCTCCCAGCAATGTGCTATTCTGTGGAATTTTGCTAGGAGTGTCCAGAGCTCCTGTTGATGCAAGTGGCACAGTGCTGTAGGGTTTGTTCTGTAAGCTGCCATTGTGTAAAACTGCCCCTGCTGTGAGAGGTTGCTACTGGGGTGGGTGTTGACCCAGCCCACACATATATAACCTCAGAAAGATTTTAATTTATTCAGTGACCACCAAGACTGGTTCCTTTGCTATGGCTTGTCTGTTGTGGAGACTGCCTTGTGTTGGAAAGGATATTATCTGACATGCCTTAACTAGCACCATATTAAATGCTGCTTTGCCCAGCTGTCCTTGCTGCTGCCAAAGGCAAAGTAATATTGAATATTGTGGTGGGGTTGATCTAATCATGCTAACGAATATATTTTCTAAGACGAATTTTTCCAAGATGAACTTTTCCACTGTAGACATAATCTGTAGTTCCAGACAAGTAAAAGAGTACATAACTGATTCATCTCTAGTTGGTGTCTCTGCTCGTTATGGTTCTAACTACCAGCTTCTTTTGCAGAGAATTTGGGGAACTTAAGAGAAAAACTTGCTGCTTCTTCAATTTCTCTTCCAGCATCAGGGCAAGTGAGATGCATTAAGGTTGTAAAAGCCATTGTAGGCACAGAATAAGGAGCTGAAAAGAGTGATCTTGGCCCCTCCGTCCTTGTTTTTTCTGGACTGACCTTGTGCAATGCATATACTTGTAAGGAACTCTGTAAGTCTTCAAGCCTGAGTGAGGAAAGTGAATTTTAAAAATTGTTTCACACAATTTTAACCAAGGCCAGCACGGGCACAAGGGTCCCTATGCCCATCCACAGTATGGGGGCAGTTATCACTTGGTCAACCCAGTTCAAGGCTAGAATTTCAGCATTCCCCAGGATGGAGGTGTTGTGGATGTCCCATCCCTGGAAGTGTTCAAAGCCAGGTTGGATGGGGCCCTGGGCAACGTGATCTAGTGAGTGGCATCCTTGCCCAGGGCAGAGGGGGTTGGAACTAGATGATCTTTAAAGTCCCTTCCAACCCAAACCATTCTAGGATCCTATGATTATCACTTTGGTACCATGGAAGCTGGAAAGATCCATGTGCAACTATCCATTTAATCTTACAGAGAAATTAAGAGTTTTATGGAGGTTATTAAACATGATGGAGATGGAGCTTGAACTGGATTCAAACAACTTGGTAACAGTTCACTCGTAACTTTCTCCTGCAAGCCAAAATCAGCACATCACTTCCTATGGGAACCACTTCTGAGAGTCACAGGGCAAAAGCGTGGCTGATAAGATGTGTGGCTCTGAGGGTGATTGCACAGGCCTTCCCTGCACATGGAGCTGTTCCAGGGCAGTCCTTGTGATCACAAAAGGCTTTTCATGAGACGGTCTGGAATTTGAGGAAGAAATACCCTCACTCAGCCTTTGGCAGAAACCTGGAGGATTTTAGGAGCTGGAAGTGATGGAACATTGAGTGAGGCAGTCCAGCAAGATCTGAGGTACCAACATCACTCATGATTGGATGTATTAATTGGTTGGAGACTGGAGGCAAATTTAAATAAAAACACATGGCACAATTATGAGAGATTAGATCAAGTTGGATTCATTGCTGAAGTAAAGGAAAGAAATGCACTGCTGGAGTTTGAACAGGATTTACAGAAGCTTTGTCCAGCAAACCTTTCTGACACTGAACATCCCACCAGAGGCAACTCTTCAAGCTGACTTGAAGGTAGCTCAACTGACCCCTTTAGTCCAACACTTGGACCAGTTGGGTAGCTCTTTAAAGGGCTAAGTAAAAGGGTTCATAGAGATGTAACTAGAGCGGTCTGAAGGTCAGAGCTGGGCTTTTTGGATTCTGGATGGCTTATGTTCATTGATTTTCTTTGGTGCTGTCTACAGCCTGATTTTTCAACTCAGCTTGTGCCATAGCAGCCATTTAGAGGCCAGGGGTTGGGTGCCATGCATTTGTGCATGGCACAATGCCATGAGTTTTCAGTCTTGTGATACTTAAATGAAACCAAGACAGCTTTCTGCCCATGTGCTCAGACAGAGACTGTTGCTTTCATTCTGATGAGAAGAATACAAGAAACTGCAATCTCAAAATGGAGCTCCAAAGAACAATAATCAAATCATAGGATTATTTAGATTGGAAAAGACATTTAAGGTCACGAAGTCCAACCACTAACCTGGCACTGCCAAGGCCACTGCACATCTTTTAAGTACCTCCAGGGATGGTTGACTCCACCACTTCACTGAGCAGCCTGTTCCCACGCAAGAGCACTGGGTCATCCAAGAGAAAAAGTTTTAGCAACAAATCCAGCACAACTAGACATAAAGTATTGAAGTATTACTCATGTGCTTTCATATGGCTGAAGATCAAGCATGAAGCACAGATGTGACTGAAATAGCACCTCTCACAGAGGTTTAAGTGGCCAGTCACCACCACACATCTAATAGGCTGTTCTGCTCCAAGCAACAGCAGCATCAGAGAGAAGGAAACAGGGGGAAGTGCATTCAGAACTGAACCATTAGCTAGTTTTGCAAAACTTGTGGATATTTTCACATCTTAAAATGGTCTTTAAAAAAATAATTTTACATTGTCTGAAGTGTAAGTGAAGAGCAGAGTTGATCTTTGCTTCCTTTCTCTGAAACCTTAGGTAGTGGGGTTATAACACTAAATGATGTTTAGAAGTTGTGAAGAAGAGCTGTAAACAGCCCTTAGAAAGCACCTTCCAAATTATACAATGAGAAGTCAAATAAAAAGATCTCCAACGGGTGACTTAGACTGAAAAGTAATCAGAATTAAAAGCCCTGCTTCTTTGGGCTGGAACTGTGAATGTGTGGGTCTGTTAGTACAGACAACTGCTATTAACCCCATATCCTACATTTGTCTGGCACAGCACAGTGTCTTCTGCCATGCCCACTAAAGCAGGACTCTTCCTCTTCCACAGAAATTCATTCTTTGGTGTCAGGGATGGATCACCATCAGGGAGCTTAGGACAGTTGTCCTAGTTGGCCAGAAAGCCCATTTCACAAAAGACAAGGTGGAAATCCAGATAGAAATCCATCCCCCAGGCTCTCACTGAGCATGGATTCACATGGGGGAGTGCAGTTCCCAGGGTGCTCTACAGCCACCCAATCACTCAGTCCAGTATTGACCTGGGTTAATCACCCTATACGCTTTTAGAAGCGTATTAAGGAGAGGGAATGGCAGTTATTTCACCTGCACTGACTCAGTTCAGCTTCTTTTGTTTTACAAAAGGTTTCCCAAAGTACAGGAGTGTTAGTTTGCTCCTCTTCATGCTGCAGTGAGAATAATTTATGAGGAACGCGTTTTCCCTCCTGTTAAATACTTTTCCTTAGCATGTCAAGCGTGTACATTGCTGCTGGCAAAAAAGCAACCAGACTTGTGGAAAGAAAAATTTCTGAAGAATGTGTGGGGTGTTTGGGTGGAGCACAGATGAGCAGATGTTCCCACAGAACAACAGGGTTTTATGGCGAATGAGCAGAGGTAAAGCCCTGGCTCCAGGGCAGCTGGATGCATTAGGTGTACTCCAGTGTAAGAGTCAAAGATGCAGCAGGACAGCAGGAAAAATAACTGCTGGGCTATGACTGAACCCTTGAAATGCTGCATCTGGGTGTTTCCCACTGAGGGGGCTCGTTGGGATGGTTGTACATGGGATTACTGGGATAATCTGGGTCCAGTTTACAGCCTCGTCAATAGAAGGTGTTTGGCTTTCTGAAGCGAACACTGACTAATGTGAGGTTTAACGTCAGGCAGAACAACGTCTGTAAAAAGCTTCAAACATGAGCATTTGAAAATGAGCCAGCTAAATCCACGTTAGTTGGAAATAGTAAAATGCCAGTTTTTTCGCTTGTAATTATTTTATTTTTGTAACTGAGTGGCTGAAAAATACGAAATACGTCTTCTGCCTCACCCAGGCAAGGCTGAGAAGCCCAGAAGCTAATCCTCTGCTTCATGCCAGTCTGGTCCCCAAGCCCCAGTTTCTAGGGTTACTGCTGCAATGCATTGCATGTATGATCAGACAGTTAATGAACCTATTAATTTGCACCATATTGGAGCTCTCAGCCCTTCTGAAAATAAAGTGCCTTAGCTTCAGCATCTGTAAAATGTGGCAATTAGTTGCAGAAACTCATCTTTCAAGTTTGACAGCTTTGGCGCCATCCTAAAAGACTATGGAGAGAGCTGAAAAGCCCCCCTGGTGCCCCCACTTGTCACTGGACCCTGCCTATTTCTGCGTACCTGGGAGACGTGTCACCGACTCATCCTGTTCCTTGAGCTTGTGTTATTCTTTTTCTACTAAATTTGCAGAAGCCTTTCTTCTTCAGCACCTATAGGACGTGAAATTAGAGAGGCTAATGATTAACTAAATGGTCCTATGGTTCTAATAATTTATTTTCCTGCTGAAATTTCGACTCTCTGCACATTCCCACCCAAAATCTGCTTCAGTGGTGCCTGAACTTCAAGGTACCTAAGATGAATGGCGTGAGTTACGTTTCTTGAGTGTTACTGAGACCTTGGTGATATCTGATTTCCTCTGTCTTGTTTGTATCTTGCTCATGCATGCATTCTGCACAGAAATCTGACAAATGTATAGCTGAACTAAACTGAGATGTTTCGCCTCATCTGGTATTTAATGTGAACCATTGGCTCCTTTGAGGCTGGAATTAAGTGTTAGGTTTCTGTCACTGTAATTAGCAGTTTGAAATGATAGCTAAATCCATTTTCTGAGCCAAAGGTATCCCTCAGACACTGAGGAAAGAAAAATAAACACAGATCAGATCAGCATTATATTTGATAATTTGGAATTAAATGCAAAATAAGGTGGAAACTTTGAAAGGCACAGGGATGTGGAAGACTTGTCCCTTTGTAGCCACACACTCTCATTTCTCAAAGGGAGAAGAAAGCTCTTACTATAAGCCACGGGGCTGTGCTGACCTATTTGTCTTTCAGAGCTGAATCCTGAGACATCATGTGAACTTTGTAAGGGAGCATCTGCAGGACCATTTTCAGGTGCTCCTGTGCTTGCAGGAAGGGGCAGTTGTCTTGATATGTGCCAGCTATGAGGAGCATCCTAGATCAAGAACCACAGAACGGCAAATTACTGAGTGAATAGTGACGAATCAGATACTGAGTGCTGGCCCAGCTTCCCCAGGAGATGCTGAGTAGGAAAGGCCAGTCTGACAATGTGCTGTGTGCAGGGCTGCACAGGCAGTGAGGGACACTCACCTCCCTGATGCCATTCTGCAGAGCAGGCTGGAGCTAAAGTCAGTGGTGACACTTTCAGACTCTTATTTGAGTGCTGACATCCAGAGTGAAACACTGAGGTCAGCTAAGTGACAGTCTTATTTTTGGCATAGTTCTCTCCTGCTGAGAGTGTGAAGTGGCCACCTGCAGCAAGGCACGGCTCATGCCAACCTGAAGAGAAAGGACAAACCATGGGGCTGTGAGGATGGTGAGGTCTCAAAGTGCTACTTTTCTTCTTTTGCCCCTTTGCAGGATAATCACAGGTTGATTTGTCGCTCAACAACCCCAACTACAGCATATTTCACAGATCTTGGTTATTGCATGGAGTCATAGTGATGTGCAAAACTACCCTGGAAGAGTTTCAAAGGCATGTGGATGTGGCATTTGGGAACATGGTCTAGTGGTGAACACAGTGGTGCTGAGTTAATGATTGGACTCAATGACTTTAGACGTCTTTTCCATCCTTAGTGATTCTGTGATCACCAACACTTAAATACTGGGAGGCAACATTACGCCTGAGCATGCACCCCTAACGCCTCATTGCTTGAGTGCTTCACTTCTCAACTTTAATGTTGCACAAACAGCTGTTTTTCTGCCCTGTTCTACATGCTCGCACATGCACGGAGGCCTTGCTTCTCCAGTCCCTCCCACATGAGCAAACCTCTCTTGGCTTTGCTGGAGGTTTTGCCTAACAGCAGAAATTATGGTCTTTTACGTGGTTCCTCAAGGTTGACCATAACAATGAGGAGGAGAGTCTCCCTTTCGGAGAGCTGCCCACTCTCCTTGGGCTCATATGGCTCTGAAGTTAATCTCTGTTCATAAAATTGATGTGATACACCAAACTGGACAAGGCAAACATGAGTTAGTATCACTGACAGGAGGATTGTGACGCATTCAGAAAAATTCACTAGCTGTTGATCAGCCAACCAAAACTATTTTGGATTCTGTAACCTCAGAGCCACCCCTTTTGCCAATAATTTCTTGCCCTTTCTCTAGTTTGTAAAAATTTCTGAAATTCTATATTTAAGTTCAAGGCTGATGGAAAAGTCAAGACTACTTCTGTGCCAACATAGTGTTGTAATGTAATGAATACAGCACTTACCTGTTTTCTGAATATCCAGTAACAGCCTTGGTTTTGCAAACTCACTTCCTGAAAATATCACCAAAGTAATTCTCAAACAGTGAAAGCTGATAGTGGGGTTTTGCATGAAATGGACTCAGTATCCAAAGGCTCTCACTGGTTCAGGTTTCTTAACTTCTGTTTATTTTTATTTTTTTTTAAAGAGAAAAAAAATATGATCATCACAAATAAATAATAATTTGTAATAAAAATAGAATGTATATGTATGTCCTCTATTCTAAGACCTTCTGGATGACAAATCTCATCACAAATAGTTAACAATTAGGGGGCACAGGTGGAGGTGGAAGAAAATGCATCCAAAATGTTTCATCACATCTGAGACTTCTTCCAGCTTAAGGCAGAATTATGATCTTAACGGTAAACACCAATAAAACTGGTAAGCAATACTAAAAGAATCCATTTTATCTGAATTTTTGCCTGATGGCAAAACTCTTGTTATGCTGAAATTCTAACTAGCAAGCATATAGCTATAACTATATATTAATAACTATGTATTTGTTAACTAGCAGAAAATACACTGTGCAGAGAAAAGGGAAGTGATGCCCACCTGGCACAGCTCCAGGTACATTCTCCTGCTCTCTCCACAGACATGGATCTCAGAAGAAACACCAATTTTTTTTGCTATTATTAGGCTGAAGGAGGTCCAGAGTTTGGTCAGCTGCACTCATTCACCATAAAGACCTTTGCTCAGCCTGTACAAGGAAAGCTGGGAGCTCCTTTGCCTTCCTCCCTTGCAGCCTGGAACCAGCACCCCTGTCTGGGTCTTGGTGTTGGTTCAGCTGTTTTCAGCATCAGCCTCACAATGTGTGTTGTATTTATCTGGTCTTTTGTTTTTTAAATCTTACAGTCACTGTGCTGCCCAGAAGCCAAGCATGATGGTTCCAGACCTTGGTGGTTGCCTTGCCAGATGAGAATCCCTGGTGAGCAGGGCTGTATTGCACAGCCTCTCCTCAATCCTGAGCTGTTTGGAAGATGATAAAACATGCAAAGACATTACCTGACTTTCAGGTGTTTTTGTCATTTCTCCTGCTGGGGTATGAATATTTCCTTGGGTAGTTTCTGAAGGGCTTTTTGGCAGGTGATTACTATTATTTGGCTGTTTATACACCCCAAGCTGAGATGATGAGGGTTGTTCTGAGTGGAATGGCTTTTTCGAAGACAAAGAGTCTGCAAGGTCTCATCTAGATGGTCTAATTTTGGATTTTCCTCGTATTCTCCGGGAGTTTGACCATAAATGCCTTTGGGAGGTATTTACAGAGGTTTTGCATTTGTAAGCCGTAAATCTCCCACAGAAGCATTTGGTAGGAATGTATATACTGATGAAGGTGTTTCCACAAATGCATTTTACTATGCCAGATCAAACAGGCCTAAAATTTACCTCCTGCATCTCTTGTGTAGGTTAGAGTTGGCTGCATGGTTTCTTTCCAAGAAAGAGTATCACCAGAAATCTGAATTACTTGTATAACGAGTCCCAAGATGACGTTCAGACTACCATGACTTTGAAATTCTCACATGCAGGCAGTAAATGAGTGGCCCTTTCTGATGGGAGCACATTCCCAGTGTGTGAACTCATAAGTCCCTGGAAAAGTATTGCATCTCTTTCAGTAAATATCTGGCAGCTTGGTCTTTTCCCTCCTTTTATGAAGATGACTCAGTTTTCACCATCCCCGTGCCAGTCTCTGCGGTTCTTTGGTTTCCATGCTGTCCTCACCAGCTGAATATCTCAGTGCCTTTATGCTGACGTGTTCAGCAGTGCCTAACTCAGCAGTTTCCTAAGAGCTCAAGGTCCATGGTCCTGTAGTCAGCATCCAGCTGTGGTTCCTTGGCTGGGCCAGGCAGTGCATGGCAGAGACCAGACTGCTAAGACTGTCTGCTAAGACATCAAATAGGGGAAGACATCTCTAGAATACTGTATTAGGCAAAGCCATAAAGCTGGCACTAGGTGGCCTCTGAAGCCACTAGCCAAACTGAATCAATTAGATGCATTCAAGAGCTGATCCTGTCCTGCTGCTCAGCCCTCATGGAGAGGCACAGTGAAAGTATGGTGGGGCATCATCTGTGTAATGTCAGCATATAAGTGTGTGTTCTTCCTGTGTGGAAAATGTGTATGTGTCATTCCAGGACAGGAAGGTGATTGTTTTGGAACCCTGCAACGTGCAATGAGCATCTGTAAGTGCTCTTTAAGTTTGTTCCTCCAGAATGGCCTCAGGCACTGTCTGTGGGACAGACATGACCACGGGAACTAAACGCTGCAGGGAGGCACAAGTGGATGAAAACAGATCTCCGTCTCCTGCAATATGAAGAGATTACTTGTCAGCTCTACTAAAGGAGGTTTAATACCAGGGTCTGCTTGAAAACTTCTGCAAAGTCAAGCTAATTTGTTGTTCGGGAGAAAATTGTCTGCCTTCTCTTTCACTAGTGTGAAAGTGGAAAAATCAACTGAAACCAATAAATGTGTTTTCTGCTTTGCTGAGCAGACTAGAAGAGTCTCTGGTGAAAGGTCAGCAGAAAAAATCATTTCTCAACCAAGTTATTTGCTATATTGGGGAAAAAAAAAAAGATACCTGTGTTACCCAGGAAAGACAAGAAATGATTTCTCGTGTTGGGTTCGGGGGTTTTTCATAGGATCAGAGCTATCACACAGAGCAACATGCTGGCTCCTGGGAAAGTGGCAAGCTGCTGGCTGGATCCTGGTTGTCCAGGCAGCTGTTTCAGCTGTGCAGGAACATGTCAGGAGTGCAGGAACATGTCAGGAGTGCAGGACAGCACTTCACAGAGCTTCCTGCTGCGTCTGTGCAGGTTGTGAGCACTAAGGTATTCTCCAAAGCAGAGAATTCCTTGAAGCAGCTTCAGTGAGGGCTTGTAAGAATTCATTTGCTTTTTTCCCCCAGTTTTACCAGTCTGGCAGAGTCCTCAGGGGATGAGCTATGTTTTCTACTGCCTTTCTCAGCCTTGATTTTCTGCTGACTGTACTTCAGGTTCTGCTCCTCTCCTGTTAAGAGGTCTTGTTGGGATAAGTCAAAAGTTTCACCACTTGCAACCTGCTCTTCAATACAGCCTCTAACATCTGGGAAGCCTCTGATTACACCAAGATCCATGTAGCCTTTGGCTCAGGGTGTACCGAACCCAGATGCAGTGCCTACCTGACATGTAAGGCACCCGCCTTTGATGTGAGGCAGTGGTTCAGCCTTCCACCCCATCTCAGTCTCTCATGCCTTGAGAGCATGCAGAGGGTGGCAAGGCAGCCCCAGAGGTGAATGTGCATGGCTACATGCCAGCAACCAGGGCTAGACAGTGCATGTTATCACCAGAGAGGTTGTGTGTTGATTGCCCCCTGTGTTGTCTTGTTCTGCCCAGCATAGATTTTGTTTGTGCTGCCTGATTTTTTGGCCAAATGTGTAGGGAGAGCACCCTGATGTCATGGAGGTAAGGAGGTACCTGATGCTCTGCTGGTGCCAAACGTCCCCTTGCTTTCACTGCTCAAGTTTGGTGTCCAGTGTCTATTTGAATGTAGCACTTGGTTGGAAGATGCACTTGGCTCTGTCCCTTTTTCCTACTCTCCTCTCCCATCTCGGGGCCCTCCTCCTTGATGAAAAAGCCTTTTGTCTGCACTGGTGAAGAACCTGGAACAATCCATGCTTGGTGGGCGATGAGTGTAGACTTTGGTCTTTAGCAAAATCATTCCTGGGTTAATTCCATTCGCACATTTGGTAAGATCTTTCTTCTGCTTGCATGCTTTCCCATCCCCTGCTCCTGCCAAACAACCACTACCACACCTCCACATACCCACTCCCTCCAAAAGGAAAAGAAAGGGGGCCTTGCACAGGTGCAATGGTTACAGCTGGTCTTTGGTGGGCACCAACAGGAGACCTGACCACAGTGGGGTGTGTGGGCACAAATGTCCCCACAGGGCTCAGAGCTGGTTGTATCACTGGGCTCTACAACACTGATTTCTTTCCTGGTTTTAGATAATCTTGTTGGAGCAGGGCACAATACTTCTGCTTGACATGTTGCTGACACCTGAGGTGCTGTTTGCAAAAAATGACATGATGGTGATGAAATAGAGAAACTAAATCAGAGCTAACATGGCTGAGAAAATGGAGGAAAAAGAGGGTACAAGCAAGAGTGACAAATCCTTTCCCCTGTCTCTTGGTGAGCCCATGATCCTGGGCCACAAAGTGCCAAGAAGCACCTCAGTTCCTGGCATCTCCTCTGGACATTCTCTTGTGCCCTCCCATTAGCAGCTCTGCTGTGTTGAGCAGAGCCATCATTCAGCTTTTACATTCCTTTTTCATGTCAGCACAACCCATGTTTCCACGCTCCCTTTTCTGCAGGTTACATAACCCCTGGGAGGGATGAACTTGCTCAGAGAAGTCCACCAGCAGGAGACACCTTCGAGAGTTTGAAATGGCACCAGGAAACTTTGCTGTTTTGATTTTAGTCGCCATCTCCTACTGACACCTGCAGGGCTACAGACTTTTCTTGCTTTTGCCAAAGCCTCCCTGTCTCACCATGGAGCCATGACCAATGGAAATAAATCGCAATTTTAGGAATTTATTTGAATGTTGCTATGAAACAGGTCACGGCAGCCAGTGAGAGGCTCTATTTATGTAGTCACCCGCAGAGGAAAGAAGATATTTGTTCTGCTTTGAAAAATAACTCTTTCATGTGGAAAGGGCATAGGGTTGGGGTGGAAGGCTGCAGCCACTGAAGTGGAGATGAGCTGCAGTGGGATGTTCACTCAGTGACACAGCCCAAGCGAGCAACTTTGCAAATGTTCCTTGTTTTGCACGTTGCTCGATGCACATCACACGCTGCAGCCAAATATTCATCCTGGACTAAGAACTGGATGCGTTGTAGGGCCGATAAAGTAAAATATTACCCCCTCCTCCCTAGGCCACAAGCAAACACTGCTGCGGGTGAAGGCCAACAGAGGAAGAATGACATCATGAAACCCAAGAGGGAAAGTAAACATCATGCCAGCACCACACGCGGGTCAGCACTGCACCAGGACAGAGACTTTCCTCTGTGCTCTCTGTGTGCTAAGAGGACCTTATTTTGCGGACAGCTATAAAGCACAGGTATGCTGCACACCACGGCTCACTGGAGAACAATCTGCCCCACTCCCGCTTTTCAAGTCCTGGTGGGGGCAAATGGTTGCACAACACCCTCACCACCCTGCCACGAGGAAGCAATTTCCACATGAGCCAGCAAAAGGCCATTTAGCTGCGCTCTGATTGCAGCCCTGGATAGCCAGAGCTTGTCCCCTGGCCCACCCTGCTCCTGTTGGGGCAGGGTTCAGGGCTGGCCATAAAGCATGGAAACAACTCATTCCAGGTAGCAAGACTCCTCCCACAACACAGTGCATCTTAGTGCTGCCATAGGAATGGGGGGTTTTCCTTACAATGGCAAGGAAATTACCTCAGCCACATGTAATTTTTTTACTTTTTAAATTCTACTAGGATGTAGCAGTGGCAGTGCCAGTCCCAGTGCCACAGATGTCATGTCACCTTCTTGGATGCATGCCATTCCATGCCCACCTACTTAAAACCCAAATGCCTGCTCCTGTAGGGGGGGCTATATAGAGGCAGATAAACTTGCATGCAAAAATGGAGGTGTCTGGGATGCAGTTCAACAGGATCACTTGTAGGGATTCATTAATATTATAGGAAAGCGCTGGTAGGATTGGCCCAATGTTTCCCAATCTGCAACATCCCCCCACATCTGCTACCAGCACAGCCAGGATTTGCTGAGCTCCCTTGCTCAACCCCACCAAAGCCAACGCCAGACCTGGTCACCCCCTGCTCCTTGGGAGCCAGGCAGGATGAAGTCCCTGGTGCCTGCCCCACTGGGCTGGGAGAAACCTCCCACTGGGAGGTTTAATGAGCAATTCCTGCCCTTTTGCTACTGCTGTGTGCTTAATTCCTATGAGAGTAGGGGTTAACACCTCTGTGCACACAATGGCTTATGTGGCTATAAATATACTCACTAACAAATACAGAATACTGCCCTTCAACCAAAGTTGCTATAAACTTAATACAAACTCTAAACCTGTGTTGGCCAGGACTTGCAAAGCAGCACTATAAAAATTAAACTCTCCTGGAACTACAAATCCCAGTGGCTGGAAGATTTGGTTTTGCAAAGGACCCTCACAACTGGGTATAAATCCCAAAATTTAAAAACTTGTTTATTAATTTTTTTTTTTGTAAAGTAAGTTTCCCATGTTAACAAAAGCAGAATAGTTTTATTTAGTGTTCATCTCACACCTTCGACAGCTGCAGCTGTCAGGCACAGAAATACAGTATTAAAATAAACTGAACAGAGTCGCTCATTGCAAAAATCACGCTATGCAAACCTGTGGATTGTAACATCAACAGTATAAAATGTAACAAAATTGGAATTTTCAATTTTTTTTTAAGCTTTTAAAGATAATAGTCCAGGCTATAAAACTATATAAGCATTGAATAAGAAATGTTAAAGTCAACAAGTCTACAACAGATACATCTTGTAAAAACTCAATAAATTATATATATATTTATAATATCTAGTAACATTTAAAATCATGCACAGTTTTGTACATTTTCTTTTTTCAGTACAGGAAAACTCATTGCTTCGAGTACTTGGAATGTACACAATTAGCAGACATTTGTAAGAAAATACCAAAAAATTCTTTTCTTTTTATTTCAACAAAACAAAAATCTATAGAAATCTACCTTCTCAAACTTCCATTGAAGTAACCTCAAACTATAAATTATTTATTTTAGGATAAGGATTTTGTGGCTCTAAGAAGAAAAAAAAAAATCTTAAAATGAGATGCTGTCATCCTGTTATTCTGCAACATTGATATGTAATATGCACCAGAGAAAAATAGAAAGAAAGAATTCAGGATGCAATTTGCCTTCCCTCTTTGTAGTAGTACATAAAGTCTTCTGGACAAAAAAAAAAACCCCACCAACAAAAAATCCTCAGCCCAAACCTCCCCCCCACTATCAGCTTGATCCATGCTAACATTCCTTAGTTCACTCCTGTATTAAACATTGAGGAACAAAATAGCACAGCATTTTAAACACCAAATATCAGGCGTCACTGGCACTTTCCAAAGTGTTAGATGTGAAAGAAATACGCAGCTGTAGCAGCTCTCCTGCAAACAGTGTCACTATTTTGCTCACATGGCATTTCTGAAGCCCAAAATACAACAGTACTGGCAAAGGGGAAAAAAAAGCCCTACCCCACATCATCCAAAGTCAACATTTCGCTTTGCTGCATACTTGTTATTAAATCGACCACAAAGAATACCTTCATTTGAAAATAGAAAAATAAACACCCACACCCCCTTAATGCACAGTGGTTAAACTGATGGAAGAATTCTTGGCCTTGTTTTTCTGAAATATGTAAAAATCATCTCTCTGCTGCTATTTGTTTGGTTTTAACCACTGGTGATGTATTGAAAAATAAACTTACCTTTGCTCACTGCAATCCAGGATAAACTAATATTTTTTTTCATGAATACATATATATATTTATAACATTAAATGTAATTTGTTAAAGGACTGTACATCTATACATTCTTTCAATATTTCCCATAAACACAAAGGAAAAAAATTGATTAATATATTTTTCTCCACTTTTAATAAGTTAAAAAAAACACCCTTAAGCTCGGTGAAATTTAAAGTTTACAGTAACGCTATGCTATTTAAACCAATGAACAGATATGTTAATGTCTATAAATAACTTTACAAATATACACGTTAAGGTACAATTTTTAAAACAAAACTGTGAAGATATAAAACAATCAAAAACATCTTTTCTTTTGCCCAGATCAGTATATCCTAGATTGCAATGCTCATATTTTGAGACTCTCTCTCAGTACTGCTTTATGTTGCATTAGTATTATACATTCTTTTTTTTTTAATATATTTATTTATATATATACATGATATATTTATAGATATATACACAGATTCTCTGGAATAAACCTTTTTGATATAAGTTAAAGGCTCTTGCCTACAGGTACCCGTAACTTCTTTCTCCGAGTCACTGCACGTAGATGGAGCCAAACCGCTGGCGTCGCGGGGTGGGCGGAGGAGCTGCTCCCCCCACTCACCCTTGGCAAGCAGAAACAGGCAAACCCCAAAATCAACACTTTTTCCCCCCAAAATGGCTGTTCTCAAAGGTCAAAGGACGTGGCTTGAGATGTTGTGTGGGCACCCAGGAGCCAGGTCTCAGGGCACCCTGCCGCTCTGAGATGGGTGGTGCTCTCTTCCCCAGGGACCCCACGGGGTCTCTGCCCATCCCTGAACTCTGCTCCTGCCTTGGCACGGCCCCATCGCTCCCAGCCCAGTGCAAGGGCCAAAGCGCTGACACTTCAGGTGACTTGACCGTCTCTTTTTATCATTTTTATTTTCATTTCTCCATGACAATTTGCGTTTTACTTAATATTGTTTCTTCTTTCTTCTTCCAAAAAAGGATTCCTTCTATGTAGCTGGGCAGTATGATCATGAAGCTATAAAAACGACGACAACAAAAATATAGATATTTTTATAAATATATGAATCCCTGCAGGCAACGTGGCTTTTCAGCTCCACCAAAAAGGTTCATGTACAGATTGCATAAGCCAAGAATTTCCACATTCTTTACAAATTTTTTTCGTGTGTGTTTTTTT
>VWZF01006438.1:2043354-2096695 GCA_013396755.1 Sclerurus mexicanus | reverse complement strand
TTTTTTTTTTTTGCTTTTAAAGGAAGATTTCTTTTTTTCTCTTCTTCGTATTGCAGGCACAGAACGGTTACTCTGGCACTCAAAATGAAATCGTGGAGGCTGGGAGGTCAGCACCCCCTCAGGTTCAACATTCTGCGTAGTAAAGATAAAAAAAAAACAAAAAGGAAACAAACAAAACAAAACAAGAAAAAAAAATCATCTAGGATAGATCATCTTGGCAAGAGATTAGTTCCTTCAGGCCAAACAGTGCTTCTTGACTTTTCATACAGCAATAGGGAAAAAGAAAAAAAAAATTTATAAAAAAAAAAAGTTAATTTTTTTTTTTTTTTACCCTGAACAGCTTGTCAACAACACAAATCTCCGGGCACCATCACACAGTTCCACTGGAAGATCCTTCACTACGGTTTCACCCTCGGCGCCCCACACTTGCGCCTCCACGGGCACACTGCCCACCCGCCCATCCGTCCATCCATCTGCCCCGGGGCTCCTCACGTCCGGATGACACCGTTGCAGGGCGGGTGCTTGGGCAGGCAGGGCTCGTCGGGCAGCAGGTCATGTGCAAAGACCGAGTCATCCCCTGAGGAGCAGGTGCTGTGAGTGTCCTGGCCGGCTGGCGAGTACTGCTCGAAGGGCACTGAGAGGTCCAGGTACTCCTGCCAGGGCGACAGACCCATCAATGGGTGCCCCACACCGGGGGACCAAGAGACCCCCTCCCAAGCCCACCCCACCACACTCACGTCGGTGGACGTCACGGTGAGGACCCTGTCCAGGTCTTCCACCAGCTGCTTGAAGGTGGGTCGCTGCGATGGGACAGCGTGCCAGCACTCCCGCATGATCATGTACCTGCATGAGATGGTAGCTGGGACAGTTGCCCTTGGTGGGGATACATTGCACCCACCCGCCTGCCCACCCACCCCCAAACCACCTGAGAGAACAGCTATGGCCAACATGCCAGCCATGGTGGCCTTGGTGCATGGCCAGCTGGGGGGAAGAGTTTTTTGTGGAGCTGTGATCCTCATTACAGATCACCTCATGCATAACTGCGGTCTCAAAGCAGGAGGAGGACCTGTACTGATGATGACACACCAGAGCTATACCTCCAACCATCACCTGCCAAACGAGGGCAGGTGCCGTATGTTGCTCAGTAGTCACTGGCTGCACCAAAATGAGCTCGGACAGGTAGGTCTACCTGGAGATGTTGCACAGTTTTGCAGTGGGGATGCCCCAGTAGCCCAAAACACAGGTGGGATAGTATTTGGCCACAAGGGGAAAGGGTACCGGTGCAAGGAGGTCAGACCCCACCACACACTCACAAATCATGGGTGCAGTTTGCAGGTTTGTCCATCCGATGGCCTTCCTTCAAGAGCTTGAAGAGTTCCTCAACAGGAATTCCCGGGTATGGAGACCCTCCCAAAGTGAAGATCTCCCATAGTAGCACTCCAAAGGACCAGCTGGAAACCAAAGAAAGATCTTTAAAATTCAATGAAGCTTTTTTTCCAAGCACCCCCCCATATCCCTCTTCCCCAGCTTGGCTTTATTTCTGTGCAGCCATGCATAGCTAACAAAGTCATCAATAGCATGACTAATTGCCTAGGCCATTTTTACTAGTTACTTGGAGATCTCTGCTGATCCAACTCAATAGCAAAGAAATCCCAGGCACCAAGTCTGAAATTGAAATGAGCATTTAATCAGATAGGTGACAGCCCATCTATCACCCCCAGCTCTTTGTTAGGTCTTCCACCAGCTCCACTGAATGGAACAAATCAAATTATTCATGCACGGCTTCACTGAATTGCAGGCTTGGAACCACAGGCCACTAATTGTGCAAGCTGATACCAAAACTTGCTTGTTACAACACTCATTTCACTGGCCAAGCCAGGAGAAAAATACCCCAACAAAAATCAGCACAGCACTAGTGTTACACACTCCAGTCCTGCAGCTGTGCTCTGGTTATAAGTCCTCTTTTTCAGAAATATCTTTTGCCTTCTTCTTGATTTTCTTTTTAAAAACAGGGATTATCTGTCTCTGTTTTGCTTTCATGCACACTCGTTCTCCTGTTCTCTAGCTTTGATTTATCTGTCATGCCTTCTGCAGCATTACCTAAGCATGGAAACTATGATTTAAGATCAATAAAAGCCAAAGTATGGGAAAACTACAGAAATAGAATAGATTCATTTGTCCAACTGTAAGCGGTGAGCTTTGGGGAGGAGGCAGGCTGACTGTAAAAATGGCATTATTATTGACCAAATATTGCAATAAAAATGCTAGTGTGCATTATGGAGCTTGCAAAATTCAGATGTGATACCAATTTAGCACATTAAGGCAGGCTCTGCTGTTTGCTTACTGTGCAGAGGCACAAAAAAACTAGTCAGGATTGGGAAAAACAAAGGAAATAAGAGTGGCAAAATTAATCTGAGTATATATTTGCTGAAGGCTATCTGATCAATTCTAACAGCAGACAGAGCACTTCAAGCTCATTTCACATACTTGACTGAAGTGTAACTGTCTGGGGCAAAGTGTGGAGGGCACCGAGGGCAGGTTTTTTTTCATGGAGATTTTTTTTTAGCACAGTATTTTTCAACTGCTGGATGGATCACCTCATCTATAAGCTGGACAAGAAATACCTGCTTGCTTTTCAGTAATTTTTCAACAGCTCACTAGAGATCCTCAGATGAAAGCAACCAGATAACAGCAAAATAAAACCACGTGTGTGAAGATGCAGCTTGGAATTGATTCCTGTGCCTTTATATCCCCAGGCACTCCAGCAGCAAAAGAGCTCTGGTCATGCTTAGCAGTACATTTGTCTTTAAGATACTATAGGTGTCGATTTCCCTGTCATTTTATTTTTCTTTTAAAAAGTATGGGTTTGCTTACACATCACTCTGGTGAGTATAGACCCGGTCAAACAAGGCTTCTGGAGCCATCCATTTCACAGGCAGCCGACCCTGTAATTAGGAAGACAATGGGAACATCCCATCAGCATATTCCCCCAGCCACAACGGCACCATCTGAATCTTCTTTTCTAATCCAGTTTGAAACATTTTCATTAACAACCACATCTGCCTTCCCGGTCACTGGGCAAAGCAGCAGTGGCCACGTATAAACAGATTAGAGCATTTGATCCCTGGATCTTCGCTGACAATCTTTGCAGTAAATGCTCTCTGTCGAGGACTGCATTGCACTGCCAAGGCAGGTTTAACCTATCAGTGCACCCAAATCTTTGCATGGGAACAGCATCCACTGCTTATAGATGCAGAGCATGGAGCAACACTTTCTGTCACTTTGGTTAGAAGAAACAGTTGACTCGAAGTCCAAACCCAGCTTAAGCTCAACTTGAAGGGAAACTTCCTAAGAGTGAAGGCAAGAACCAGATCTGCTAAGCAACAAGTCCTGATCCTGCTGGAGGCTAAAGGAGGAGGTCTGATCCCATCCTACATCACAGTCATAAACACAGGCTGTCACGTGAGAAATATGAAATGAATAAGACTAGATTAATCATAATTCTCCAGGGCTTTGCTTGGCCCCTGGAGGGAGTCAGAAAGGATTGTTTTCTGTTTGAGCCATAATTTGGCTATGGGGGATCTTTGTCCTCTTCTGACCCACTGTCTCACTGAGGGAGACAACTAGAGATGGAACACAGTCAGGATACACAAAAGGGATTATGCTCCCAGCTGTCCAACACAGCTCAAACAGGGAAAATTCATCTGATCTATATTAAAATTCCCAAGAATTGTTGTTAATTTATGATTAAGAAATCCTGGCAATTAAGAAAGATTTCTGATATGCTATTGGAGTGGATGAACATGGGCATGGTGGGCTTCAAAGAACTGCCTGGACATTTAAACCCCTTGCAGTCCCAAGACCCTTAAGTTCTGCCATTCCCTCAACCTCTTCCACTGCTATCTGCGTACTCTGTCCTAGCCAGGGCTTTTCCTCAGGGCTCACCATCCTGCTGCAGGCTCTGAACTAAGACAGAGGGCTTCTTTCCAGCCCTTCATTCGCAAATTCATCTCTGCAGAAAATATAAACAACTCCAGGACTCAGCCCTTGTCTGGGACCATCTTTTCACTCCTGGCAGTGGAATAAAGATACTCAGATATAATAAAGAGAGAAATGCATGAAATCCAGGTAGCTCCAGGTATACCCTCTGTCAAGGGCTCTGGTGAGACAACAGTTGGCTCTTTGGGACCTTTATGAACATCAGTGGAGCAGGCTCGAAAGGGCTTCATTCCCCTTTGTGAGAAACTTCAATTTCTCTTAGTCTAAAGCTTCCTGGCCAGAGCTGAGACCTCACAACCAGCTGCTAGCAGAAGCAGGATCTGTCAAGAAGAAGACAGATGGTGGATAGTCTCCTTGGACCAGCCTAGCTACAGTCCCTCACTAGGTGAGATCTCCATCAGATTTCTTCCTTCCAAACCCCTCTAAAAAGAGACATGTGGGACAAGGGCCACTTGCTGCAGGGACGACCGAGTTCCCTGCCAGGAGGAGAACTGTGTGTGCTCGGCAGCTCTGTACTTACATTGGTGGTTTTCTTGTAATAGTCAATGTTGTGAACGTCTCTAGCGAGGCCAAAATCAGCTATTTTCATCACATTATCTTCAGTGACTAACACGTTCCTGGCTGCCAAGTCACGATGAATGCACTGTGAAAGGTGAGCAAGTCAATAAATAAGGGCTCGTTAGCTGCTCGCGCCTGGAACCAACAGCACCGTGCGGTTTATGAGCTGCTGTTTCATTGACTCCTGAGCTCATAAAGCTGTGGGCACTGCTTAATGCCTGGCTTTCTGTGTGACCGCCCCATCATGCATGCTCAGTGGGAACCACCTCTTAGCAACACCTAATCAGCAGCCGCAGCGCTGACACGGCCATGCACGTGCCTTTTCTCTCCCAAGGGGATGCACAGATGAGAAAGCCAACTCTCCTCCTCTATGGGCACTTACTGGGACGTGAAGCTGTCTTTCTGCACTGCTTCCTCCAGGAAGAGGAGCGCAGGCTGATGTTTGAGGGGGGAAAAAATTCTCAAATTAAGGTATCCTCAATACATCCAAAATATGTAGAGTCGTAGAATGGTATGTGTTGGAAGAGACTTTTAAAACTCATCTAGTCCAACCCCCAACACCGTAGTTGTCAGCTGAGAAAGAAGCTAAATCAGCCCGCACTGTGTGGAAAGGGAGTTTAAAGCCACCATGAACGATCCATCCTGAACTGCAGACAGAGGACAAACACATCTAACATCTCAAACTGAACTTGCTCTTGTCATAACACTCCCTTGACTACAGAAAGGCCCTGCTGGCTGGCGCACAGCTTGGTGAACCAAACCCTGATCCTCCACTTGCTGATGTCAGGGTAAATCAGGACTAATCCCAGGGTATGATGTAAGCAAACACAGCAGCTGGCTCAGCACCAGCAAAGTGCTCCCCCAGGAGCATCCTGGGCGCAGCCATACATCGAGCCAAATCCACTGCCAGCTTTGCTCCCACTGAGCCTACACGTGCTGGTGACAGCTGCAAACACGTGAGTTACGCTCAAGATCTCAGCTTCCCTGTGAGTGCTCTGCATCTTTAGTGATCTCAGAAGGGAGATGAGGGGAACAGGGCTACACACAGCTCCTGACTGCTGTCTAGCCTCACATCTCCTGTGATGGAAGCCCACAACTTAGCTTGACACTCACCCTGACCACTGCTGCCTGAGCCTCAGAATCACACAGCGCAGTCACCTCTACTAGAGATAGAGGTTGAACCGAGGAGGAGTAGGTTGCTTGTGTTTTTACAGGCATTTTGGGGATGATAATGGTCCTGCAGGTGACAGCAAGGACTGCACAGCTGCATGGTTAATTAATGCAGTCAGCATACAGGGACTTATGCATATATATAGACGAAGACTCCAGCAAAATCCCCAAGATACTTCACAGGGAAAAACCTGCTCTCTAAAGGGAGAAGCCTGCAACGCTTTGCCTGGGGTTGTCCCACACACACAGCATTGCCTGCCTTTGAACACATGGCTTTGACCAAAGCTTCTACCAAATGAGATAACTCACTTTCTGAGATGCCAAGTACTCCATGCCCCGTGCCACCTGGTAGGCGCATGAAACCAGGTCCTTAAATGTCAGCTGCTCCTCAGGCAGCTTGCAGGTGTCGAAGGAATAGTCCATGCCAGGTGGGCGACGTGCCCTGAGGTATTCTCGCAAGTTCCCCTTTGATGCGTATTCCACCAACACGTAGAGTGGTCCTGCACAGAAGACCACATCAGCATCCAGCAGAGGAAGAGCTGACCACCCAAATCTCATCTGGGACATTTTGTGCAGCCAGTGAGTATTTACACAGAAGGGACAGCCAAACCTGAGCCTCCCATGACCCTGTGAGCACTGGGCTGCTCTGCTACGTACCATCCTGTGTGCAGGCACCGAGGAGGTTAATAATGTTTTTATGCTTCCCAATCATTTTCATCATTTCCATCTCAGAGACCAGGTCGGAAAGGTCCTTGTCTGTGGCATCATCTGAAGAAGGTAGGAGAGGAAAGCAAAAATATGTCAGAAGAAAGTGCTTAGGGAAGTAGTTACTACTTACAGTAGTTACAGCTGCTGTGCAGCCATGTGGGGCTTTTGTGGGGAAACAATACTCAAAATATGGCTGTATTTGGTTTTGTTTGGAAAGAGGAATCAAAATAAAAACAAAACCTTCTACTAGGAGAACAAAAAAAGACAAAAGAACAAATAGGTGGAGATCAATGTTCATATGAAAATCAATAATGCCTTTCATCTTCTGTGTCATCCTGACAAGTATTACAGGAAAAAAGTCAGGTTTTGGTACATGGTACCTGCTTTTCTGGTAGTTTCCCTTCCTCATCCTCATGGGCAAAGAGTAAATGATGGTGGAAGAGCTGGCAGAGTGACTACAGGAAGGACTGTATTTTTTGTGTGGAAAGCTGCAAATTTTTCTACAAAAGTAGAAAAACCTTTTTACAAAAATAGAAAAATGGAGGAAAACCTCCCCAAAAGAATGCTTTGGTTTGGAAAGATGCAAATCTTCCTACTTCCAAAACCAGCTTCAGAATAGACTGAAGGAAATGTAAATTAAACAAATCCTTTTCTGATAAGAAATACAATTTTTTTTTTACAATGTCACCCCATGTAACCTCAAGCCCAAGCTGCTCACTGCTGAAGCACCTGCCCTGCTTGCTCCTGCTGAACTCCTCAGAGTGATTTTGCTGGTGCTGTCTGTGGTTACTGTGTCTGGGGGCAGGATGGGAAATGGAGACGTGTCCAGAGGTGCCCAGTGGCTCCCCTATTTTTTGTCTCCCTTCAACCACTTAGGAGTTTGAGATCAAGTTTCTTCAATGAAGTTCCTCGAGAAGGAGTTTGTCAACTGAATTTCTGCAAACTCCATCTGAGCTTGCTGCATAAGCTTTTGGTAGAACAGGCAGCACTGGTTATGGGAGGAGTAAGGAGTGGGCTGATTCATGGAGCTGGCTAGAAGTGAAGGGGGTTCCCCCTCTTCTCAGGGATGCTATTACCCCTTGGCAAAGAACTCGGTTAATTCCCAGTCCCTCTTCCTGATGGGATTTGCACTTTTACCTGCTCTCCAAGGACAGCCCTCACCCTTGGGCTATGTGGGTGAAGGGGAAGAAAGGCTGTTCTTGCTTTCTTCTATTGTATATGTTTGTATAAAAGACTTAAAAGAGAGGCAAAGAAAGGAAATCCCAGCAGCACAATATGCTGTTCTGCCTTCTGTGGACTCTGCATACCTTTTAACATCTTGACAGCAACTGTGACGGCCTTGTTTGGCTTGTCCTTATCAATCCCAATTGCTTCTGCCATCACCACTTGGCCAAAACACCCCTCTCCAAGTGGCTTCCCCAAGGTCAGGCTGCAGGGAGGACCAAACAGGCATGTTATCAGGGTACTGGTGTGGTGACACTACCAGCAGGCACAGAGATCCCGACCCATGAGTTTGACTGACCGAGAACGTGTCAATTCCCACTTAGGATCTGGAGGCAGTTCCAGCTCTGAAACGTTGGCCAGCATTGGCCCATCGCTGGAGGAGAGACGCGTAATCCGGACCAGGGGCGTGTTGGAATTCATGGAAGAGTTGGACTCCAGCGACACCTGCTTGGGTAGAGCAAATGAAGTGTTATTGCCAACCATATTCCCAGGGCAGGCAGTGCTTGAGACAAATCACTGGGGAGGTCTGAGCTCTCTTTACCCATGAACACATTTCTGGCAACCTCTAACCTGGAAATGCCCCCACCCTTGCAGAAATGCACTCATTTAGGCACCTGTTGTCAGGTTTTTAGCGCATTGAAAGGAGGGACAGGTCAGCCAGTGCCCTCCAGCATCAGGAGGTATAATCCATTCAGCTGTTCTTTATGCATCTCCACAGCACATACAGGCTACCAAGTGACTTTTCCAATTCTGGCACTGTAAATGCCCACCAGGAACTTGCAGCCAAAGCTTGAAATCCAGATCCTTCACTGGGGTTTCATGTGGCATCTTTTGTTCCTGCCCCTCTGCAATTCCATGTGGCAGGATGTCTCTAACTCCACAGAGGACCCTCTGCCACCTCCATGGGAACTGCTTTGGGTTCACTAGTGACCTCTGTGAAAGCAGGAATGAGCACAACTAGACGTCCTCTTTCTCCCCAAATCCCTGATCCACCAGAGAGCCTGGACTGAACTGCTCCCCTGTCAGATGTGCTGTCTGTGGCACTCACAGCTGCACTGCCAGACCCTCTTGGACAAGGGCAACAGCAATGCAGCTGCTTGGGGGCTGCTCCTGAACCAGAGTCAGCTGCCACCTGCCACTGCTCCACTAGCACAGAAATGAATAAAGGGGTGACACTTCTAGGCTATAGCCAACTTATGTCCCTCTTGGGCAATGTTTTTCTGGTGGAGCTTCTCACCTAGAGAGAAAATTTCAAAGAGGACGAAAAAAGAAAAAGAAAGAGGGATACCATAGGGGGGAATAGGAATCTTGTATCTACTTTCTGTTACCTGTCTCTTGAGTGGAAATTTGGAGACTTTCTGTACAGTGGGGGTGTTCATGGCTTTTTTGTTTGGCATTTTCATCCTCCAGACAATCACAAGCACCAGCACCAGGAGAAGGAAAAAAAAGCCAGTGCCATAACTGAGAATGCCAGTGTACACTGAGCCTGAATCATCCATTTCCATGAGCTCCTCGGCTGCAGGGTGACAAGAAACAGCAGTCAGGACAAGGCAGGCAGCTGCCCAGAGGCAACCACACACATGCAGGACAAAGAATTTTGGGAGGACTTGCTCAGTTATGCCAATCTTCTGAGTGCCTTCAGTGAGGGAACTCTCCCAGGCCAGTGGTTTTCTGCCTGCGGCTGTAGCTAAAAGTTCAGTTTGCCCTCTTTGGGGGTAATTTTACTGCCCTTTGATGCAATACTTTGGTTTTTAAGAGCCTTCAGCCCACAGACTGAAAACCACTGCTCGAGGCTGAAGGCATCTTCACACATCTGTACTGTCCCTCTGACCCAGATCTTGCTTTTCCCACACATCCACACCATGCAGCTGGATGCCTCGGATGTGCAAAAGCAGCGGGATTGGGGTTTGCTGCACTTTGTTGACTCAGATTCTCTAGCAAAGATTTCCACTGGACCAGTGCCTGCCCTGAGGGACCAAGGGGCTCAAAGGGCACCCAGCAAGAAGGCATCACACAGGGAAAAAGCCTCAAGGGAACAATCTGATTAATTATTTAATGAAAATTTAGCTTTGCTGGGAAGAAGCTGGAAGGCTCTAGCTCAGAGAGGTGGGAGAGCCAGGAGGGTGGTGGCATGAGCCCATCAGCAGTGGCTACCTGCTAGCAAGACTTTTTAGAGAACAGGAAAGCTCAGCTGTGTTTTTCCCCTTGTTCCTTTCAGGACAGGCATGTAAACCAGAGAAAGGCACCATGGTGGGACTGGTTTTCTGTCCCCCAAAGGTGTGCTGGCATCAGAGGAACAGTCAGCAGTGGAAAACTTTATAATGAAGTCATGTCAGTGTGGGTAGCTCACTGATGGATCGTGACCATCACTGAGCAGCCCCTTCAGCAAGCAGCAGGAGCCTTTCTCTGGCAGCAGCAGGCTCGGTGTCAGGTCATGGATGGCTGTGTCCAGCAGGACATGGGGAAAGAGCTGTCAGTGACCAGCCTATGTGCCAGCTGTGGAGGGTCCGATCCTGCCAAACAGCCATCCCCTCCTGTGAGAAAGGGGTACCAGATCTCCTGGGACCAGGCACCATGGTTGGTGGCCACAGCTCTGCTGCCTTGGCTCACACTGTCTCGCTCTCTCTGCTCCATGTTCCTCCTCCTGTAGTGTGGAGAGGGGCTTACAAACTCAGGTTCCCCAGATGGGCTGCAACCTGCACCCTCTCTGTGGGGGCCTGCTGCTGCACAAATGGCAGTCCTCCACTGTGTCTGACTTCAAAATAAAGTTCTGCTTCAGGTTTTTTGTTGGTTTTCTCCTGCTTATTCTTTGATAAAATAAGAGGTGTAAAATTCATACACTCTACAGAGTATCAGTTGGATGAGACAATATCGTAAGATTCTCAAATGAACAGAACCATCAGTCTTCTAACCAAAGGAAATGATTTCTCATCCAGTGGATGTCAGAAGCAGAAACAGGATCAGATCAGCTATTACAGAGCTGGCAAATAAACAGGAAAGATCAGCAGATCCCACCGGCAGCAGGGTCGGGCACGGAGGAGACCTTCTTAAGTCCCAGTAAAAGTGATTACATCCAAATCACCCGCACAGATAAAGTTAGGATTAGAAATGCCAAAGTTTCCAGTTTCTAAACACATCCTGAAATGGATGTGTTGTGAGATGGACCCAAATGTGGTCTATGACTGGGGGAGTCCAAGTGGGCTGTATAGAATCTGGGGTGCCTTTTCATTAAAGGTCTATTGAACATACTCCAAGTCTGTTTCTGCACTCTCTGCAAGGCACAGCACATATGAGATTCAATATGAATATTGCTAGTGCTTCCCTGGACCCTGCTCAAGCCTGCCCTGTAGCTGGAGGCAGATTTTGCAGGTGAAGGGGCAGCACAGCCTCATTCCCCCTTTTGGAGAGCAGATCCTTCTGTTGCATATTCTGTGCTGGCTTCATTGTCAATAAAGCTTTGCACATGAAAGGACCACAAAATTGAGGTCACTCTGGCCTCGGGTTTCAAGCCCACTGCAGCTTTCATCGATCCCAGCTGGAGCAGGCAGCATGCAATGCCACTGGGAGCCAGGACTCTTGTGCTCTGTGTACAGATGACTCTCCTTGACCTTCTGTTTGACAAGATCGCTATCTTGGCTGCTCATCCGTGAAGTGGAAATAATGCTACAGGCAGGGAAGGGTGTACTCACACCAGACACTTATGCATCTAATTTTAGGTTAAGATATGAGGTCAGACAGAAAGGATCCTTCATAAGATTATCCACACAATCCATGTCCAATTTAGGTGCCCTGGATCATCTGATGGGGAGGTTTCCTTCTCCCACTGGGAGTGTAAGAAGACAAAGCTCCTTATTTTGGCATCTAATAGTGTCCTAACAAAGAGGCTGTGACACCTCTCTGTTACCCAGATCAAAAAAAGATACTGTGCATTTTCTATCATTACTGTGATCATTTAAATTTTGAGATACAATGCAAAAAGAGTCAGCTGCGAGTATGCAACAGGGGTCTGCAAAAAATCCCAGAGAAGAGTTGTCCCTGGAAAACACCCTCTTTTGAGCAAGGGGCAGTCTGCGGGAATTTGGCATTTCTAAAGCAAAACATCGAGGCATCGTGGAGAGGGAAGGAGAAGCCAGCACAGAGGGAAATACCTGGTAGCACCGTCAGCCAAGCAGAGTGATGTGAGAACCCAATAGAATTCCCTGCGAGACAAGTATATTCCCCAGCATCCTCAAAAGTAACATTTCGCAAGTACAGAATCTCTAGCTCCTTATCCGTTGTGTTAACACCTGCCGTCTACAGGGGAAAAAAAACACACACATATAGAAAGAGGGAAAACAGAGAATAAGCCACATTCCCAGCAAGTGTGAGGACACCACAGGCAAATTTCGAAAGCAGATTAAGGTGGTTCTTTATTTTTATTTTCCAATGGCCCATCTTCCACATTTATTTATTCATTCCCCTCTGCAACCTGTAGTCAAAAGCAAAAAAAAAAAGTTCCCTTCACCAGGTTCTTACTCTGTCCCACTAAAGAAGCATGCAAGCAAAAGCATCCAAATGAAAAATTGCCCCCACAATATGACTGACTTTGGGTTAGTAGGGTGAGTACAGGAGTGGGGAAAGAAAGAAGAGAAAAGAGGAGAGGAAAGACAGAAAGAAAGAAAGGAGAAAGGAGGGGAGATATAGTGGGGGAAAGATTCAAGTGCTGATCAGAGGACTATACAAACATTTTGGTTCATGAGTTCATTGGAAAAAAATAGAATTTTAGAATTTCTTCAGTGGGCATCTCAAAGCCATATATTGATTACCCAGCCCTTGATACTGCAGTGTAACTCTGGTCAATAACCAGAAAGTACCAGAACTTTCCTGCAGTGGCACTGAACAACACAGCAGCCAAACCCCCAGAGCCCAAGGGATTGCTGCTGCTTTCTAGTTAACATGTTTGTTTTGCATGAGCCAATGCTGTTATTTATTTCTCCATTACTTCTCCAAGGGACTGACTGCATCAGTTTTATGGGTGAAAAAATTGAAACAGCTTGGTTTTCCAGAGCTTTGAACGTCACAGGTCATTAACATGCAATTCTGTTATCAGCACTCAATTGTAAGGAAGGGAAAGGAATTAAAGTATGAAGAGTTGATAGCAAAATTTGACAGTCATTTTATTGTGGGAATTTTTCCATGGCAATTGCTGTATAGGCGTTACATTCTTGTAAAAAAAAAAAATTAGCAAGAAAATAAGATAAAGCCATTCAGCGTCAGTTGACAGGGTATAATACAAAATGAATAGTAATTTTAATCACTAGATTCTTAAAAATGTTATAGCTCATTCTTGCAGTTGCCAGGGCCTTGGGACAGAGTCTGTGGTTTACCTGGTTTTGGTTTGCGAATGTGGAGCCAAAATGGCTTTTCGGCTATGCCTACGAAATTGTTGGCTCTACACAGATATTCTCCTTCATCTTGTTCTGTCACATTGAACAGATTTAGGTTAGCATCGGCTTCAGCGTTTTTACTGATCCAAGACTGCAGGAATAGACAGAAACCTGAACTTCAGTAAACCAAACAATACCTCCATCGCACCTACATCAGCTAGGATTGACCGTGCACAGCTAGTTTCTCTCCGGCTGTGGCAACATCCCCAGCTCACCCCGTGGTGAGACACCTAACCCAAGACCTGAGTCACGAAGAGAAGTTGCATTTGGCCCCCAAACCACGTGCAGGTGAACTCCCTTCGCTTCACACATGAGATTCCTTTTTTTAAAACAGACCAGTTTCCCCCTTCTCCATCTCCTCGGTTTCTTAGTAACTCTGCAGACAGGAGCACCAGAGAAAGGGCTTAAGCAGAGATTTGTGCTTGCAACCCGGCTCAGCAAATACTGTTTCAATTATCAGATTCCAAAATAGAATTTGGAAACAAAATATAAGCAGTGGCGGTCTGAAACTCGCTGCTGACTTTGCCTTTCAGAAATTAGCTGTAATTTTTTCCACTGCTTATAGGAGCCTCTTCTTTACTAAATAAAGTGGTGCATATAAATCAAACAAACTTCAGACTCTTAAGTAAGGGGTTTATTTATCTTCTTCCATGCTGCCACAACAGCACATCAGTTTTTTCCCTAAACACTAAACAGTTGTTTTTATTTTGGCTGAAAACGCATAACTGTTTTAAGTGGCCTCAGAAGAAGCTTCAGTTCTGGAAATGAAAATAGAGCAATTCTCTTCTCAGTTTTGGTCTTATGCTTCCCAGCCCAGTCTCGATGCCTTCCATTTCAAGGCCTGATCCTGCCAATATGACTTGCAGCCCTTCAAAATCATCAGGGCAGCCAGCTCTGGTAGGTTACTAAGAACTGAACCCAGAGGACGCACCAGAGAAGCCCCAATGTCCATGTCTGATGACAAACACCACCGGTTTTGACCTGATCTCATCTCTAAGGCTTACGTGCTGGCAAGTCTGTCTGCCCTGACTAGTGGGGAAACGTGCCTGCCTGCTGTTGCTGCCTTGTTTATAATTAAACTGGGCATGTTTCAATGCAGAATGTACAATTTAGCCTTTGACAAAGCTTGGGCACAGTGTTGCCAGCCCCCTCCGTAACTGGAATGCATTTACTGCTCTTCTGCAAAGAAAAAGGGTTTTTCTTTGATCACAAATTAGCCCAGGCTTTCAGGAACTGATGAAGGCGATGGCTTGGTTTTGTCAGGCTATTTAAAAAATGGGTTGAAAGTACAGCATTCAACTTATCCATCTGGACTGGGGTGGGGTTTGACACCCCCCCCCCTTTAGATATGGGGGGGAACTTCGTGTGCTGGGCATCTCTCTGTCCCTCTTGCTGTGAGGGAGACTGGGATACTCCCCATACACAAACTGCCCCATAGCAGCTTCTACACCCCACAAAATCTCCTGAAAGCAGAAGGGATGGGCAGGATGATAAAAAAAAGCCTTATCTCCCTGCAGGCAGCACAGCATGGGGCAGGAGAGAGCCTGTTCTAAAGCAGCTGTGGGGAGGGGAGGGCTGTGAACAGCACCCTGCTCCAGCAGCACGGCCAGGATGCAGCAGGGGAACAAGTCCATAAAGCCAGTGGATTGGCCCCAAGATGACAGTGAGATCATTTTATCAGATCTTTATTTATAAAAAACAAGCACACACACACTTAAAAAAAAAGAAAAAGAAAAATAAATCCCTGCAAAGCTGGGCCTGACACAGCTCTGTGGAGGCCCAGTACTGGCGCACAAAAGATGCATCCCAAAATGGAAATGCTCCGTGCCCCAGTGCTGATGCCGACATTAATACAATTCAAAGCATTCCTGATTAACCAGAAGTAGTAAATAGACGTGTGCTGGTCCTATTCAGCAAAAAACATAAAACCAAACAAAACTTGTGCTTTCAAACGCCTGTCTGTGCTCCCCTTCGAGGAATGCGGAGCCTTTGCTGTTCACAGAAGAGAAGGTATTTGGCAATTCTAATTACCTAGCCACCCCAGTACTGCTCCAACTTAATTTTAAAACACTATTTATACGACTATTTATATGTTCTTTGCCACAGTAAAATGGGAGCTTGTGCTTGTGACACAAGGCACTGTTCGCAGTGGCTCTGCAAACTTCCAAAAGGTAGCACTTTATCCCATGGGGACCACACACAGAGCTCGGAGACTATACGAGATGGCATGTGACACAACCAGCTATTCAGAGCTTGGTACTGGGCTGTGAAACCAGGGGGAAATTCAAATATGCATAATTCAAACACATTTGGAGAGATGGCAAGAAATAAAAAGTTTTATCAACTTGCGAGAAGCACATGTTGCCAGTCCTGAAGAACTGTCTCCAACCATTTCTTCCAACCAATCTGTTATTTCAATCTGTGTAATTATTTCCAGGGTCTCTGGCTTTTATTATCATGTATCTGGCTGAGTTACAGTTTTGTAGATACTGTCTGATAAGTGTTTGTTTTTTCTAAACTTCATACACAGAGAAGAAGGATGTGTGCAGCAGGATGAGCATGGAGAATGTCCACATGCAGGACAACCTCAGCTTGAAACTGCAGAGATAAAATCTGCTTTCAGCACTAATTGCAGAGCTAGAAAAACTCCATTTCACCCTATATATTTTAATAAACACCAACACATTTAGTGTGTTCTTATATTTACACTGGTTGAGGGGAACCAGACCCTCTGGCTTTGTTCTGGCTGTAATCTGCAAGTTCCCTTTTAAGAAAGCATTTTAGCAAAGTCAAGTCTTACTATGTGAGTTTTTACTCAATAAAAAGAAAGGCTTTTCTGAGCATGGATAATAGCAATGTTCACAAATGTTAGTGGTGGAACAAGACTATCTTGGCTCTCAGGTGCTGGTTGTTCAGCATTATTTAGTACATACATGCTGCAGTGTGTTTACTTGGAAAAGGAAGAATGTGTTTTAGTTGGGATCCTTTTATTTTGCTAAGCCCTGAAAATATTTCTATTGAAGATGTAAAAAAAGGTTATTTTCACAATTTTAGGTCAAATGCAATCTGACAGCTCTTTTACTATGCTGCATTTCTCACAATTGCCTCAGCTCTTACAACTACTTCGCTTATCTCTGCCACTACAGTAGTAGTGTTATCTCTGGCAAACAGAAGAGTTTGGAACATTGATTTTAGGACATTTTTGCTGTATCCCCTCCAAATAGCAGAGTATTCCACTGTGTGGGCTTACAGAAGGACTGCCCTGAGGGTGAGAAGAAGAAGCATGTACCAACCTTCAGAACTGTGACATACGGGGTCCCATCGGGTCCATACTTGCTGCCATTGACTTCCACGTGTTTCAGCCACTGGATGTGAGGCTGGGCATCACTGTAGACCTTGCAGTGAAACTCCACATTGCTCCCCACCACCACAGTCTGGTTGGCAGGGAGCCCTGCCTGCAGGATTGGTCGGTGGGGCGACCTTTCTGAAAAACAGAAAAGAGGAGAAATCCTTTTATGTGTCCTTCTTCCAGCGAGTATTGTCTCCTGAAACCATCTCCTGGCTTTTCTGCAGAAAGGGTGCAAAAGTTCATTCCCCACAGATGTCCTGACCACTGCTCTACCCAGTGATTCTCAAGCCAAACAGAGAACAACCACTGGGGAAAAGAAGAGGCACTTCAGCCCTGCCATTCCTTTTCTGGCCCCTCTGTACCCTAGCTAAGTAATTCACTGATCACAGAGCTGAGCCTGAATTGTTGGACAAGAAGCAGCTTGTTGTTGGTTTCAGAAGACACATGCTCCAGCACTTTGGGAAAGAAACCAAGCTCCTGCTTCCCATATTCTATCACACAGTTTTTCAACATCACCACAGACAGCTGCAGAGAGAAAACAGTGAAATCTCACCTAATACATCAAGCTGGTACGTGTGCCTAATGTTTCCATATTTGTTCTCCACAACACAGGTGTAATTTCCTCGATCTGATGGCACAACACTCTCCATCACCAGGCTCCACTGCTGATGTCGCAACTAGAAGAAGAAAAACCATCAAGTTCGTGGTCAAGTACCCTCATCACCAGACCATTCAAACCAATGAACAATCAGAGACCTTCTACACACTTGGCCAGAATGAACGGACCCCAGACTAGGCCTGAACATCACAAGGACCCCTTGCAAGGGTCATTAAATTCTTAATGAGAAAAGGCATCGACCAATCCAAAAACGATGCAAGACAACAACACACTGAGATTTCAAGGGGGCATCTATATGCTTCCACAATAATCACAATCATAAAACCAGATGACAGCTGAATGTGGCACATTTCATTAGAATAACAACTTCAGAAGGTATCAGGTAAGATAACTCCTATCTGCTGGCCCCCTCTGCCAATCTGGTGCAGAGGTTCTGCCAGCTCAAAATGCTGTACCCCCAGCTGTAGAGCTTTACCAACTGCTACATATAATCCATAAGAAGGTGATAAATAATAAAATCATATTTCTCACTCCATCTATAACATATTTTAAAACGTGTGTGCTACAGAGGCAATAGGTCATGGCATCTGTCTGAACAGAAATGGTTGCCTATAACTGAGTTAGTCACCTAAATTGCTATAAAAGTCAGGACAAAACATGTCCAGCCTCAAGTCCAGTCCCTAGGATGGTTGGTCAGCCCTTCTATTTTGGCACCAAGTTCTGTAAGAGTTGGCTTTCTGGATGTGGCTCACATTAAGAACTGGTGGTTGTTCAGTAGCAGAAGGGAAAGCACAACCCATGTCTCCACCCTGACCTGCTGCCCTGTGATCTCAGCTAGAATGTTTGCTTCTAACAATTTTAAAGGAAATAACGGATACGGAAAGCAAATCTTGAATTAGAGAAAGAGAAATAGAGAAAGCAACCAACAGTATCAAAGATGACTTCAGGGAGCATAGCATATGAAAGCTCTCCAAATCTCTGGATATTAATTTGATGCCTTCTGCCGCCCAAAGCAGAACATTTAACTTTATTAAACATTTTGAAGGTGACCCCAAGGACACAGAAGCAGGAGATTACAATAGCGCTGTGCTCTAATATGTCAAGGGCTGATGGAAAAACAAGGGTGTAATTGCTCCTGGAGGTTTCTTGCTGCAGCAGGTGAACTCAAATATGAAGTCATTTAACCTCTTTTGCTACACATAAATTGCATCCACATGCTTCCCTTTAAAGGGCCAAGTTGCAATCAAAACCAGAATTTTGCGAAGAGAAGGTTTAAAATCATAGGACTAGACAGCTTAGTTGCAAGAGACACATTCAAAAGTCATTTTAACAAAGATATGCAGATCTCTGCATCCCTGAAAACAGAACTACTGAGCACCTCACTTTTCAAAGACCACTGAATTTCCTTTCATTTCAGGTTACAGGTAACAGGAGGCTGTGGGTAAGCAGTCTGTACAGACATGCCAGCTGTGGCAGATCTCTGGTCAGGTCTGAGTACACCTCTGCCCACCCAGGACTGCACAAATGGAGGAACTCAACGCAGAACTAACATTATGCCTTTTGCAAAGCAACATCCCACTGTGCAGCATCTCTGGAACTGTGTGGCAATTACAGGGTAAGAGAAGCTCTGAGAACAGAGAGCCTGGACCCCGAGTTCACAGCTGAACATACCAGACCATTGCGGAAGTTTCAATGCAAATTTGTGGCTGCTTGGTGGCTCATTTCCATACTGGCTTGTCTCATAGTTGTGTCTAAAGGCTGCTTTTAATCCACTTTTCAGCATTGCAAAGTGTTTGTATCTGGAACCCCCAGGAGCTACTTCAAGGAAATGGGGCTCCAGACACACGGATGACTCCCTAGTCTGAGCTGTATTATAAGATCAGGTTCAAATTAAGCGTTTTACTAAGGATGTACTTTCAAAGGCACTTACATGACACTTTCAAAGAACTTCTCTTCATCAGGTTTGTGATGGGAACTTTGCACTCTGAACAGAGAGGAGAACCTGAGGGCACAGACTCATGGGGCAGAACTTGTTTGGACACCCGTCCAAAAACAACAAATTTACTTCTTTTTTAAAGGTTGAGACTGACAGCTAGGGTAATAAGAAGGGATGTTCCCAAGTTAGGATAGTCACTGCACTCGAAAGAATACTAGAAACATGAAGTGACTTAGTGCAAGCATTAATCAAGTAAGTGAGATACTGGAAATCCCTCTGGTTTATTTGGTGTTGTCATTCTTGGCTCCTTGTGAAACAAACATTTGCAGACACACTTGGAACCTCGTGTTTGCCAGACTGGTATGCAAGTCAGTGCAATGGTCTGGGAAAGGGATAATCCTCCATCTCCCCTCCCCCTCAATCCTCCATTCTAGGGTCATTTAACACACACAGGCTTACGATATTAGAGATTCCAATAAGGATTTAACCATTAATGCTCTTTGGGAAATTTCATATGATAAGTCATATGAATTTCTTTTCTTTACCGGTTAAGGATGAACTGTAACAAAACTAGGTTAGCCTGCCCTTCACATTTTCAACACTCACCCTTCTCTCTTGCAGGCTTTATACCTGGCAGTCACACAGGGTCTAAAACCCATGTGCATGCATCAGATGTGGAAGAGTGGTCAGCTTTCACTTGCTGACAACACATTTCTCACAATCAACATTTAAACTCTTCCACACACTGAAAACAAGTGAGAGCGTTCCCAGTTCAGGGATTTCTGGGTTAAGACCAGATCTTGAGATGAAGTAAGCCAACCAAACTCTGCCAGATCTGGATCTTGTCCATTCTTTTCAAGCTGCCTAATCCTGTTATGAAGTTAAGTTGTAACAGGGAATTTAAATCTCAAATACATGAGATACCGAGCAGGTTTTCAATCTCTTTTTCTGGTTCAAATCTCAGTTGATACCTATCAGTATATTTATACTGGATGAGATTTACTCTACATTACTTACATCTAACCGCGGCTCACGACCAAAAGCAAGCAAATAAAGGAAGCAAAATTACAGAGAGAGAGAGAGATGTCTTTATATCAAGAATGGGACAAAGAACTACACCTAGACAGATAGAGAGCTTAAACCAATCTTCCTGTAATTGGCCTGACATTGCCTTCAATAGCTCTTTTAAGCATTGGCTTCTTGCTGGAAGGTGCCCCTAGAGAAACAAAGCACAGCGATGCCAAAGACTCACTACTGTGTTGCAGGGGATGAAATGTGTCAATTTAAACTTAAAGATGGATTAAAACTACCAGAAAGTGGGTCGGGGAATTGCTTTCAGCGTCAGATTTTATTCTGCAAGCATAATTTAGTGCAGCTGATGTCACATAGTTTAGTAAAAAGCCATTGGAATGGCTCACGCAAGCCTGAAAACACTTCACGATGATCCTTACAGCCTGCAATTAGTAAAAGATGCTCGTGCTTTGTGAATGTCATCTGTCGAAAAGCAGTTTACCCACAGGAGTTTCCTCCCCACTTCTTTTCCCTCCATAACTTTTCAGAAGATCCAAACCTGAGCGTGTTCTCAGCCTCATCCAGGCTGGAGCAGGCATAGGACTGAGGAAGGAGCTTCAAAGGCTTCACTGAAGCAATCACAAAAGGCTCTTTCAGGAACAGGTCTGAGCTAACAGGAAAGAAACAGCCCAAAACTGTGGGGAGGGAGGACTTTTTTGAATCCTTCTCTGGTTTCTGGAGCACAGCACGCTTTGCACGCCTGGTTCCCCTTCAAAGCACTACGGATGTGGCAGGCATCAGCACACAGCTATTCCAAGCACTGATGAAGGTGCCTTCCAACAAGTCACCTTCTCTCCTTAGCAGCAGCCCAGGGATACACCAGGGCTGGCAGACTGCAGGCAAAAATTGCTCCCCAGGAGTCCTTCCTGCTATGATGATTTTGTTATAATCAGCTGCTGCCAGTTTTATTCTCCCCAAATAAAACCAGAAAAGAGTAAAAGAGTCTGACTGTGACCTCAAATAATAACAACAACAAAAAAATCTGAGAAAAGCTGATTTTCCTTTTAAAATCCTGCCATAATTCCTCCTATACAGTAGCACAGAAACTTCTGGCTAATTGAATAGTTTGACTGCAGTGGGGTTTTGCGTCCCTGAGTTCTATCTATAAATATGAGTCAGAGCATTTTCCAGAACACCTCATGGTAGAAAGGAAGGAGGGAGAAGAAAGCAGCCAAGGAGCAGATGCTATTACTCTGGCTACAAGGGAATCCAACACTTGACCAAGGGTCAGTGATTTATACCACAAGAATGTTAATGACTACCAGCATGAGTGTCCAGGGTTTTCGTGAGGTCCTAGCTCTTTCGTGAGGTCCTTCCTATAACTTCAAAGGACACTGAATAGGTTTTCCTTGAAAGCTGGGAGTAGCTACAGCTTGCTCTAACACATCTCAATGCACTGATCTGATCTCAAGAAATTAGGACAGTAAATTCTGCTCCTGCATTTTCATCACTGTTCACAATGCAACCGTAAATCCAGCCCTATTTTTATCTACTCCCCAAATGACCACTATAGACAAACTCAGAGGGAATTAACCTTCAATTCCAAAGGACAGCAGTCCTTTTTAAAACTTTTTTTGTCAAGCAATTCCTAAGGGGGCATGAATCACCCTCATTTCTACACATTCGGGACAGTGCTCTTACATCTAGAAGTGTTAATCACCACGAAATACAATTTTCTAGGTGGTAGAAAACTACTGATAAAAACTGAGATCCAAACCAAGTCCTTACCTTAATGCCCCCAATCCTGTGCTCCCCTTTGAACTCCTTGCCGTTCTTCAGCCAGTAGATGGAAGGGGTTGGGTTGCCACCCGCCGGACATCGGAAGCGAACGGTGTTGGCGGCGGGAACTGCCAGCAGCTTCTTCTCCATCTTATCTGGCCTGGTCCAGAAGGGGACACCTGAGAAAGGAAAAGACAAGTTGAACGGGCCCCTTTCTGTCACAGAGGATATCAGCTGGTGAGCAGATGCATTTGAGGAGGCTTTGGCATGTGCGGAGTGACAGCTAAATTGCTACCTGCTGCAGTTAAGATAAATGACACAGAAATGCTTTCCAGCTAAATGACTCTCATAGACATAGACAGGGTGTTTGCATTTTGGTTTTGTGATGAAAGGTTCATGACCAGGTTCTTGCCTTGGTAATGCCAGTATAAATCTAAAGTGGCTGCTTTTAAATCAGCAAGTAGAGTTATCCCAGATCAGGATGAGAATCTGGCCTCAGCGTGTAAAAAGATACAGACAAGAGTAGCCAAGAAGCATAAACAGCAGAAAGATGTTAGAACTGTAAAAGAATGTTGATGGGCCAGCAAGGGAGCAGAGAAAAAGTGTGAGCTGAGTGCAGTGGAAAATGTTCCTCCTGAGTGAGTACAAATGTAGTGTAGCCTCCTTAAGGGAAGGCAAGAAAAAAACGCGTCAGTGCCAAACTGGTTTATCATGTTTATGTTCTTTAAGTACAAGTGATTTTAGTTTTAAAGATTCACGTTACCTTTGAACAGGGATAAGTTTTAAAACACCAGTGTTAGCATGAGATACGTTTTATAATCTGCCTCAAGTGCAGCGATGTTCCTTGGCTGCATTACAAACATTACATATTAACTCCAAATTAAGGCAGCAGCAGCAGCAAACTCATTATACTGGGAAGAAAGAAAAAGTTTTTTAAAAAAGCCTCCCCAGCTTTCCTTTCTGCTTAAGGAAACACTGCAGAGCTGCACATGTTGTGTTTCCCCTGCCACACTGGGGTCTCATCCCGCCCCCCAGATCTGTGCTCCACACCGAGGCCAAAGGGATGGGGGCAAACAGTGTTTGGGCTATAAAACAGCAAAAAGGAGGCCAAGGAGGGTAACTGGCACCTCCTCCAGCTGGGCAGGAAGCACTCACAGACATGGAGCACCCAAACCCACCGGTTGCAGAGACCTATGTGCTTGTGGCCAAGACAAACTGAAAGTGCTGATTCTTCTGGAACTGTCTTGGAGGGCACGATGGCTGCCAAAGCGGTTGGGAAAGCATCACTGCTGGTCTCTCCTGCAGCAGTGATGGTGCTCAGAATCACTACCCAGCATCACAGCCCCATCTCAGAGCTACTCTGCAGCCTCTGTAATCTCCTTCCTCTTAAGGCAAGAGTGTGCAAAGTTTTCCCTCTTGTTGAATCCCTTTGAGAAGCACACAAGCTCCTCCCTTTCTCCAGCACTCCACAAGGTGTACTTGGCCCCACAGTGCACTTGGCTCCGTGATACACATCCAATTGCAACTCCAGGTAAGTCAAGGATGACCCCACCTTGGTCTAAGTCTGCAGTGTCCCCCATACAGGCTCCCTGCTGCATTCCAGCTTCAGGAATATTGCAGGCAAGGTCATACAGCTCTGTCAAGGCAATCCATACACCAACCAATTTTTAGCACCTGCTAACACTCTCCTCATGGTCCCCTGTCCTCATGAAGCCCAGCTGACCACAAGGAACTGGATGTCAGGAGCTACATCCAGAAGGCCCTCTGTTTGCTAAAGGCAATTGCTCTCGTGTCTCATCTGCTTTCACCCCTCTGCAGCTGGATGCAGGTGCCTCAGTAACGCCGTCCCAGAAGGGAAATCCAGTACTGAGGGTTTGCATCTGCCCTCAGCCTGCCTTGCACAACGTGCTGCGATGCCTATCAGAGTCAGCCCCACGTATCAGAGGGATCTGTGCTCACCCATCCCGCGTACGCCTCATTTTTTCAAACAACGAAACTGCTTAAGGCCCTTTTCTTGCTGGGATGGCACCGGATACAGCAGGAGAACGGCTGGCACAAACAACAGCAAAAGGAGGAATTCCCGCAATTCCCATGCTCCTGCAAAATCCCAGCTACAAACTTTGCTGCAAACACACGGCACATTTAGGAGAGGTCTCAGATACTATGTGATAATGTAGGCTAAAAGGGGACATCACATAGCCATCTACCATTCCAAATGGTGGAACTGCACAAAAATGGAGAATATTTCAAAAAACATTGGAAGACTGGGTCCAAACCCTAAAGAAAGAGCAGGTCTTGATGGCAAAATGATGCTGCTGCTTTCAGATGAACTGGAAGGGGCAGAAACCAAACAATGTCTGGGCAAAACCAGGGGAGTGAAGGGGAAGGAGGACACTCATGGTGGTATTGGGAAGGCTGAAGAGGAGGGAGCTCCAAAAACCATGTTGGGAGACATCTGGTCTTTGGTTTCCGAAGCATGGGATATGTTCTGGCTGAATGCTTCCTTTTGGCAAGACACCCTGATTTCCCAGGGACTTTACAAGAGGTTAACAGGGCTCCAGGGGAGAGTTATGGGAAAGGCCAGGCACGGATGGAAAAGTCCCCCTTTGCTGCCACTAAGGAGGGCAGACAAATAACCTGCTGTTTCTTGTTTGATCAACATATCTGCCTACAATAAATTTCATTTGATGGTGCTGGTGACACTCATCTGGGCACTGGGGTGTAACTAGATCAAACAGTCACCCCTGCCAGGACCACACTCCTCCTCGTGCTGTGCTTTTTGGGGCTCTTCTCCTTTCCACACCAGCTGCATGTGCTGCAGGGTGATATTTCACCACGTTTTCTCACTCAAAAGATGAGTTTGAATCTCACAGGAGACCCAGCAACCCACTGGCTGCAAATGTTGCCACTGAAGCCAAGGGGGATTTTGCTATTGGACATCAGAGAGGAGCAAGATGGAGCCCAGGAAAGTTTCCAGCTGGGGATATTCTCCATATGGAGCAAAGGCAGGATTTACTCCTGCCTCCTGCAATTAGACACGGATTCTTCCCTGAGTGCTTTCCTTTCGTTTGGGTGCTCCTCTGTGAGATTCAGGGCTTGCCAGGGCTGGGCACCCTTGGATTAATGTGCTAAGACTCAAACAGGGCATCACTCTCAAGTCAAACTGGAACTGGAAGAAAGCGTCTACACATTGAAAACAGTGCCTTTGTTCTCACTTGCAGGAGCAGCGAACAAAACATCCCTGCTTTTGGTTTGCTCTGCCCCCTGAGTCCTTTCATTACCACTTTTTAAGGGGCTGAAAATGTTGCTAACTCTTCTTTTCAGGCAAAGCTTGCAAAGCTCCAGAGAGTTTTGGAAGCGGGAAAGGAGGAAGGATGAAAGACAGGAAAAATTTCAAGACCCACTCCCTCTAAATTAATTACTAGCAACGATTTTGCATGTGCAGGTGTGGAAAAAAAAAAAGGGGGGGGGGACCCGAAAACATTATCACAGGCCCTTTCCCATCATCAAACACTAAGCCTGACGGTCCATTTTGTTCGTCAAAGACACCGGCCACCCATCCAACTGGAATGACCAATTAAAAAAAAAACTGAGAGCGATACTTGGAATAATTAATACAACCAAGCCCTCATTTAGCAATTAGGAGCTGCCACCAAATTCTGTGGCAGACAGAATCAACCCTAATTGTGTAATTTCCCCAGCTGACGCCTCCTAGGACACAGCCAGATTTAATTGGAGATTATAGGGGCTTTTTGAAGGTGCTGGGGCTGCACAGCGGGGGCTCCAAACAAACAGATACAGAGGGGTAGGGAGCACTGGGGCAGAAGTGCAGTGTGTGAAAAGGGAGTTTTGTTTTTGTTTCGGGGCCAGGAAAAACAGCTGTAGAGAACAGAGGTAGTGGAAAGCTTCCTTTTGCAAAGGCGGATCACGGTTTGTGACAAGGTTGCAACAAACCAGCCAATGATTTGAAGGTGCTCAAGTTCCTCCTTATGCTTTTCTGCGGCCCATTGCTAAGGGATGCCCCATTTCTGTACTGCCCTTCAGAGAGGAAGCTTGAAGGACGGTAAGCAGAGCAGGGCATTCCAGGTGGAGGGCCTGTATCCATGTTCTCCAAGAGCTCTTGAACCCAGTATTAATTTCTTTTAGGACAAATTTCCTCTCATCCTCTTGCTTTAGTATTTCTATTTAATCAAAACCTTAAAATTAACAAGATTGGCTTCAAACTCATGATGCTGTAGGAACCAGTTTTCCAATCTCTCCATTTTATGAGGATAAGAAACTCTCTTCAGTAACAACAACTAAGCCAGAAAAGTGACTTGTCATTGTAAGGGGCCAGGACACAAAGATTTTATTCAGTGATGTGTTGTATGGCAACACCCAATGAGCCACTCCTGGATGAATTATCTTCTCTTAAATATGAAACACTATCAACTATATTGACTAGATGATCTTTAAGGTCCCTTCCAACCCCAACCATCCTGTGATGCTATTATATTTTTCTTTTGCATGCAAGCATATTTATTGCCTTTCCTCCTCTAACTACTGACTGGCTACGTCTGATGGCCAAGCAGGAGCTCATGCACCTCATTAATAGGCCTCCCTTTTTGCCACAGGAGATAGAAGACCCAGGCCTTCCGGCTGTCCATAGGACATGGCACTGGCTACACTCTGTCTGCCTGCCTGGGATGGTCCTGCAGCCCCTGTTCCTGGTGGGATGTCCCAACAGCAGTGGTACCAGGGTACCAGGTACCCAGACTCAAGAGATCCATGAAGGTGAAGCGGAGGATCTCATGTCAAAGAAATCAACATAAAGCACATCCATGTCAAAAAATCCCATGAGGTTTCACTGCAGAGACATGGTAAGCTAATCAACCATTTTTAAAGCAGAAGAGAATCCAACTTTTTACAATGAGATCTTTAAGCAAAGCCAGCCGTTACCTCTGGGTCTAAAAAAAGAGATGGCCACGAAGTCAAGAAGACCCAGAAAACAAGCTATAAATACATGTGGAGAAACGTGTGTTTTCCTTTTCAGTGAAGAAAAACGTCTTTCTGTACCATAAACCAGCTGATGTTTTGTGATACCTGTTGCTAAGAGATCGAGTTCTTTACAAACCACATTAAAAAAAAATGTACAGAACGATTAGTTGTGCTCATCAGAAGCTGCTCTGTAGCGGGAACAAATCCTGACCAAACCAATACCTTCCCTATGCCTGTACCATGTTTCAGCAGGCACCAGGAGCCCTGAGCACCTCTGCAAAGGTTCTTGTCACCTCAGAGGGTCCAGGCCTTAATTAGAAGCTATCATAAAACCACTAACTGCTGCTAATGGGTCGCCTGGCACTTTAACTCACCATTACTGTCCACATACTGTATGACAGAGTATTATGAATTTATTACAGCAGGAGACCTGCTTGAAAGAGTCCTGCATGTCCAACACTATGGGTAGGAGAGATTTTCCAGTCATGTTGAACTTCTGCCAATGTACATAGCTGATTAGGAGTTCACATACAAGACACTTATTTATTAAAAACACATACACACAGGCAGCTCACATTGCAGAAATATAAAGAGCAGAATAAAACACAACACTAATGCCTCTGAAGCACGTAATATCCTGATTAATGCTATTGCACTTAAAGAAACCAGCACTGGGATTGAAAGAGATTCAGAGTAAAAGCCCTGAGAGGATGCGACTGCCATCCCCACATAAGTGAAAGAAACAGCCAGTAAATTCAAAGGGGCTGCTCTCGGCTATGGCATCAGTAAATCTGGCCTTTGGCTAGTGTAAATTTTATGCTCTGACTCCAGTCAAGATACTGGTAAGGATCAGAATCAGAAAAGTCAAAGTAAGGCAGTCCAAGGTTTGAAATGGTGTAACACTGGTGTAACATCAGTGTAGTAAAAAAGAAATATGGTAAGTGGGTTTCTGTGGGTTTGCATGCAAGGAGAATTTATAACTGTTCATCAATTCAGATTTGCAGCATCAAGTCTCCAAAATACATCACTGCTGCTGTAGGATTCTATAGCAGCGATACCACTCTGGTAGCTATTTCTAAATTTTTAGATAAACATCACCACGGTACCATCCTAAGGTCCCTGATTTCAACACAAAGAAAGGGCTGCTGTCCAACCACATGAACATCCCAATGAGCTGCACTGCTTGGAAGCCACATGTTCTTGAGAGGAAAGGTCTCTGTATCCCAGAAAAACAAATTACCTGTATCTTCTGACTCATCATCATCATCTTCATCATCACCCGACGAAGGGGAATCTAGGAGGAGACAGAAAGAGAAATGAAGCAGAAAGGATGGTATGTGGGGACACCATGCTGGATGAGGCTGCTGGTGTCACGGTGGGCTCCAGCAAGGGAGGACATCCAAGTGATGGGTCTCCCTTCCCTGCAGCTCCACCAGCCTACCCTTCCAATGCTGCTGGCCCAGGGATAACTGGTCAGGAGCTTTCTGAACTGGGAGAGAGGTGTCATGAGTCTGCCAGTGCTCTGCCACCAGAAACTCGGGTCCAACGTCAAATACTTCTCCCTGTGCAAAATGCTCTTCTAATAAATACAAAAGATATTCCAAAAGGGAAAGTTTCTTTTTGCAGAACAAACTCTCTGATTGCCTTTTTCTTTTTCCCTCTAGCATTCACTCTGAAGACTTTTTATTTCACCAGTCTCAAAGCTGCAGGTCAGCACTTCCAATTCACTTTCCCTGCATTTTTATTTTAGCTCAACATACGCCTGCCACGTCTCCCTTCATTAACTCCTTGTTCAACCACTAAGACCAAAGCTTTTTAACTTCTCCTTGCAGTAAAACCTCTTTCTCCATCGACACTTTGATGGCTACTCCGTGAACCAGTTCCCTTGGGTTATACTCCTCCCACGGAGGCACCTCAAGGCTGTAACTGAATACAAGTTAACAGATGGGAATTTTCCATCTGTATCTTTCCAAAACATCCTGGACTGTTTCTTTTAATGTAGTCTAACATCTCACCTTCTCCAAGCTGTCAACAATAAAGTCTCAGTCCCTCTTTCCTCCACCAAATGACTACTGCAAATGTAAATCCCATTAGCAAATAGCAGCTTAGTGTTTGATTTAGTTTACACTATTTAGTACCGTTTAGTACCATACTCAGTCTTGAAGATTTAGCATCACTGACTTTATACAATCTCAGTGAATTTCTCTTTTAAATAAAGGCAAAATGCTATCAACCAAGCAGCTTTTATATTCTGAGAGAGTGGTAAAAGAAGAACACTAGAAAATAGGAAACTTTCTGAGTGTTCAACACATGGCCAGAAACGCAAAGCACTGCTTTAGATCAAGCCAGGCAGAACATCCTTCATTTCAATATGCACTTGAGTTTTCTACTGTTCTCTGACCACCTCAGTGGAGGTAAAAATGTAAAGGAAAGAAGGAAAGGTAACAACAAATACTTCTTCTCTGCAGAATTTGGAAGGACCTTCCAGACATATCCACCATCCACAGAAGCAAGTAAGACAGGAATCATCTCCCTGCCTTAGACTGCAGGGGCACATCGTGCTTTGCACCTCCTCTTTGGCAAAGTCTCAAGGACGACTTCAAGCACGTATCTAACTGCAAATTCACAGTTGAGGTCCTGCTGGCAGCAGAACTAGGGAAATGCCATGGGGCTTGCTGAAAGTGAAGTGGATGTTTAGGTGTTTCGGCTGATCCAGCAGGTTTACTCAAGTCCTGGCAAAGGCAGACACGGAGCCAAATCCCCACCAGCATCGACAGAGAAACCACCACATTCTCAGCTCTACACTCTCAGATTTGGTTACTCATATATTAACATGTGATTATACTTTACTTCTGCTTTATAATCAATCCATCGTGACCAGGGAGTAGAATAAATTTTTAAACTAATTCAAAAACATTTTCACAAGGTTGACGGAAGTCTGTGACCTTACTGGTGTTTAAGATAAGAAATGCAGCTTAGATTTTAAAACCCAGTATCCCATGTTCATAGCTACTGCCCTATTCGGGTTACTGTAACATCACCTTTTTCAAAAGGAGACTAAAAACTACAAGCTATTTTGTTTATCATTTACTTAAACAGTAATCTTTTACAGAAGTTGTCAAATATTGGCATCAGTAAGAACTGTTAGATGATATACTCAAAAGGGCCTTAATTATGAATGGAAAGGGGCTTAATTTGTTTAGTCACCTGCTTTGTAATGTTTAGCCTTGGGTATTTTGGCTGGTACCAGCCTGCAGTCAGTGCTCATCACAGGGATGCTGCTCAGCCACTAAATCCAAAGGCTGTTCTGTTCAAGAAATGGTTGCAGAAATGGAGCTTCTGCCAACAGGGCTGGAGATCAGTTTGGGCATGCAGCCTCTACTTGTGATCCTCTCCAAGTGCTCAGGTTTTAAGGGGACAGTATGTTTCTTTTTTGTAAACTAGCAAAACACTCAAGCCCTCGTCTGTCAAGGGAGGCATTTTAAAGAGATTAATCAACCTGGTTCTCAGTCCTGAAATGTCAGTTCCAGCACCTTCTTGCTCAACTTCCAGCATCAAGCATCCCACTGTGCACAATGCAGAACAGTCAATTTGTTGCAGACTAAAATCTCATGGCTCTGTGTAGGAAAATCCTGACATGCCCCCAGAATCTGGAAGCATGTCTCAAAATGAGACTTACATGTAGATCAGCTATTCTAAACACATCTAGCCTAGTTTTGCTCATTTAAGAATACGGATTAGAGCAATTCCAGTTTGCTGGTACAGATTTAAACCAGTTTAACAAAGAGAACAACTACAGCCCCAAACATCAGGTATTCACATAAACACCCAACCAGATACCTGAGCTAATTGCTGGCATTACCTTCAAGAATTGGGAACACAAACCACAACTCTCTGATAACAATCTCAACTCTGCAGTGCCACGCTGAGCAATCAATACTAATTATGAAGAAATATCTGAGAATATGAGAGGCGCCACTATTGCCACATAAAGCAGGGCTTCAAATTTTAAAACGAGTGCTGCTGACAGCTAAAACAGAGACTCCCACATTACCAGCACTTTGGTGGTAATGACAGTGGGCTAATAGAATCAAAGACTCATAATGCTGTCAGAAAGCAGGTTCAGGTTACTCTCTAGTTCTTAAGCTGTTATTAGCTATTATTAGCAAAGAGGAAAAATACAGGGGCTTAAACTTTTTAAAAGCAGAGGATTATCAGTCCTTCCACTATTAAAAACAATTTCTCACTTTACGAACTTTTGGGGCTGGCAGCTGTTTCATTTGAGTGTGTAACCAGCTGCCCTCTCCTGCCTCCCTGCTGCCCCTTGAACTCAAAAGCATTTTAATGTCACTGAGAAAAAAACAGAGAGAGTAACATTTCTAACAACCTGCAGTTCCTTGGATAGTTCCAATAATCGTACCTAGTTAAAGAAAGCCTTTCAAGGGCCAAATACTTCTTTAACCATTTAATTGATATGACCTTGAAGCATTCACAGCAATCTCCAGTAACATTCAATGAAAAGCAGATGTTGGTAAAGACTTGCTGAAACAAGCTTTTATTCTCACGATGGTTTGATTCTCTCACTTACACAAAATCCTATTGCTGGCATGGGAAAGCTCTTTATGGAGTGGATGTGATTCACAATCAAACATCTCTGTGTTTGGTTTTCAGACAGACACTGTTACTTTTTGAGGCAACTCAACTTTTGGAGGAAGGACCTACTATTCAAGGATGCTTGAAAAAGCTCCAACAGCACAAGGGCAAAGGAAAGTTTTCAAAACCTTAGACTCACAAGGGGCTAATTCTTCTGAAAATTCAGGCTTTTAATCTGTGTGATCAGAAGGTTTTCTGTCTGCTCACAGATGCAGAGTATGCAGGTGATGAGTATCCATCTACCAATGTATCAGGGTGAAATCATGGAGATGACCTTAGTGCTGGTGGTTAGCTATCTGGAAACAACAGATTTCTCTGGCACTCTCCCTTTAGTGATCCAGGCTTGGATAGCTTGTAGCTGTTCTCTTCTATCGTCCTTATGATGAAAAACATGGCCAAGCAAATGACAGCATGTGCTTTGCTAATACAGCACTTGTTTGCAATATATGAATCCCAATAAGTAACTTTGATGAGGCACATATTTGAGATACACACAGTTTACAGATAAGCTACTTCTGAAGCAAACTAGCAATTTGTGATAACCGGGATGGAGGGCAGAGATTTATCAGCTACAATGGAGAAACAGTTTTCAGAACCTCCAGCTTTTACATACAATTCTGTCACTGATCTGTCACATAAAGTAGAAAATGTCATTTAACCTCCCTGAGCCATACTTCATTCACTCACAAAAGACTTCAAAAGCATATGTAGCATCACATCTATTTGAGTGTTAAGGAGGATTTGGGGTCTAATCTGACTAGGACCATTTCTAAGTCTCCCTCAGTATTAACATCAAGGTTTAACATTTGGTATGGACACACAAGAATTCTTCAATTGGTTTGTTTTGTCAGCCTAATCACTGTCAGGAGTTACCAGAGAGGTAGAGTCCTACCAAGTACAGACAAACACCCCAAACCACCACCTATGCTGAACATGTGAAAGGGCAAAAAATTTAAAAAAAAAAAAAAGAAATTCATCACTGAGGCAGCTGTAATTTTGTACATACCTGTAACTCTGACTGTAAAGTTTCCCAGGACTTCGTTGGAATGCCTTGGCTTGCAACTGTACAGCCCCGAGTCATCATATGACACATTGATTATCTTCAACAGTTTTTGTCCAATATGAGTTCTGTTGGTAGGTGAAATCCCGATACCATCTTTAAACCAGAAAACAGACACAGAAGAGCCTTGGGTGTTACAGGAAAGTTCAATGGTATCTCCGTTTCCAAACACCAACTCTTCCAGAAAGGCGGTCTTGCTCCTCAAGTATTCTGCAAAGGGATAAAGAAATGGAAATCAACACATAAGAGCAGGTATCAGGAGATAGAAAGAACATTTAAAAAAGCAACATATCTTATATTTGCCCTACTGATGCTTCCATGTGCCCAGATCTTCTCTTTGCCCAAAGTAAGCCACGCCTGCTCCAAGCCGGTAGCAATGCAAAGCGGCAACTGTGACACTACAGTCGGGTCTCTGCCTAATCTACAAGGATGGTTTCAACATTGTAGTGACCAAAACACGGCCACCCCACCAGGTGCATCACAACAAACAGCACAGACCTCTGCACAGGGTCATTGTGACACCCAGAGCAGTGGGAGGGGGTGTGATATTGCAGAAATAAGTGCGTGCTGGTAAGTTCACAGTTCAGTCTCTGGATCTCCATTTGTTTATTCCCATGAGTCCATCCATAAATCCTACGAGACCCAGCAAGGACAGGATACAAGGAGCAGAACTGGGGATAACCCAAATTTTCTCAGCTGGCTCTGGGTGACTCAAAGGCAACATCTGCAGGCTGCATAAAACACATGGAAGGCTGGACAGAGGACACAGGTTGGAATAGTTAAATTAAATGAAAGCACCGCTACCTCCATGCTGAAGTTACTCTCTGTGCAACAAAGAAGTGCAGAACTGAAGAAATATTTGTGGATTATGACTTTGTTGTAAAACCAATGCAATTACAGCAGCTCTGAATACCTGAGGATATTGCATTGTCTCCTCTTCTGCCTTAAAATGAAAAAGCTGGAGCAGGCTATAAGAGAAAAACATGCTGCTTTTCTCTGCTTGTCATGTACACTTTTATTCTTGTGTAAATGTAAAGATTAAAAATGTAAAAATATTTCAGTCAGTAGCCTTGCAGTTTAGAAATAAAGAATTCTGGAAGCCTGAAAATGTGGTATTTCATGGGAGGTAAAGTCTCGCAGGAGGCAAAGCCCACACTCATTGAGGTTACAAAGAACCTTTCCTCTGATACCTCAGCAGCAATTCCAACTCAAGTATTTTAGGTTTTGGCTAGAATTTTGAGGTATTCATACAGTCAAAAGTTTAGGGTGGTTTTCGTTTGGTTTTTTTACCTTTTAATAAAAGATTTTCACTGAAAGCATATACCCTTAGTAAAACCAAAAATAAGATTAAGCTTCCTCATTTAACTCCTTCCTAACAGACCAGAACTCGTGCACCATCGAGTTTTCACCCACAGTTTCTTCCCAAGTGGGCTATATCCTTGTGGGAAAGAGAGTTGAGAAATATTCTGGTTTAACTATTCAAGACTTTTTCTTCCTTCTTCTAGACTATACAGATTTTTTCACTGGTACCAACCTTGGCTTCAAATTAAAAAGCTCTGTGTACAGCTTTATACTTGCAGGACTGGGTACTGATCTAACTTTGTTGACCCTGATGGAACCCCATTTTTAATTAAATCTACTGGGAAACAAACCCCACACAGCTGCACAACCTCTCCACATAAAACACACAGTTTTACCAAAGCTGTTTGCCAAATGATGAAGACCTGTATATTTTGGCTTTTGTATTATAAACCTACCAAACAGGAACAAGCCCAGACTAAGCACAAGCCACACTGTGCTGCTTAGCCATTTAAAAGGAAATAACTCTTTTTTGAAAACCATAGTGAACCTGGGTTAATGACAAAGCAACAAACTTTTTACAAAATGTATACAGAGAATGCTGAAATGAAGAGGAAAGTCACTTTAGAGTCAGCAGATGGACTGGGGTCTCAAGATTCTTCTGTGGAATGAGGCATCATCTCTTGTTTCTGACAAGTTTATTTTGGCATTTCTACCCTCAATCATCTCAGTCAGTCTCCAGCACATACTGTGATGCAAAGTTTAGTCCTAGAGACTTTATTCCTACTGATCAGGAAAGATGTAGTTGTGAGTTAAAAGGAGAATGTTGCTAATGGTCTTAATCTCACTTCTTTAAAGTGCTTTTCAAATTTTAGTTTATATGCTTATACCTTAAAAAATAAACAGGACCCAAACTGGAGACCTCCACAAAGTATTTAAATGTGCAATCAAATGCTTTTAAGCACTTTGCCCAACTGTGACCTTGGAGAACAAGGTCATTCTTTATATAGCTTTCACATACAAAGATAAGTCCAAAAGCATAGATAGTCTCACTTCCATGCTGAAAACAGCTGGAGTTTAGAGCAGGGAACCACCAGAGCTCACATCTTTCACGGGGTGCCCAAAGTCCAGCATCTCCTTCCTGCCTTCCAGATGTAAGCACCTCCTGTTTCCAACACCTCTTCAACAAGGTACACAAAGACATGAAGAAGCCATGAAGTTGCCCCATCTGAGGCCAAATGTCCAGCCACAAGGAACTGGGAGAGAAGCCAGCCAGGACAGCTGGCCCCAGTTAACCCAAGGATATTCCAGACCATATGACATCATGCTCAGCAATAAAACTAGGGAAAATAGGAGGAAGGGGAGGATGTTCAGAGTGGTGGCTTTTGTCTTCCCCATGCAGTTATGCATGATGGAGCCCTGTTGTCCTGGGGATGGCTGAGCACCTGCCAGCCTATGGGAAGTGGTGAATTAACTTATTGTTCTGCTTTGCTTCTGTGTGCAAGTTTTGTTTTTCTTATTAAACTGTCTATATCTCAACCGACAAGCTTTCTCACTTTTACTTCTCCGATTCTCTCCTCCATCCCACCGAGGTGGGGTGAGTAGCAGTGTGGGGCTAAGTTGCTGGCTGGTGTGAAACCATGACACATAGGTATAAATTACCAGGGAGTTAACTCATGTTAAGGGTTACAGGAGCTCACTCTGCCACTTGCAGCAGAGCAGGGATTAACATTTGCATCTTTAACAGGTTCTTCGAGAGAACGAGGCAATCTAGGTTGTGGGCTCCCAGGATATTACTAAAATTCAACCATTTATTAGTTCAGCCAAGGCAGTTAATGAGTTGAGAATCACCAAGAGACACATCTGATGGAGAGCAGCATTTGCAGCACCATCACTGTTGCTGGTAGCAAAAATACTACAGAGAAAGAGGCAATTTTTAAGCTGTTCAGAGGAGCAGAAAGGCAGCAACCAGCCGGGAAACACCTTCCACAATGAGGAGCAGTTGGCCCAGCAATGCTAAAACGTTTTTCTGTGCATTCACTTATAAGGATAAGATACTTCATCTCTGTAGCTGCTTGGCTCATCCCAGCGATAATTCACTTTCTGTGTGGTTTGCAGCTCCAAGTGCTTAAGTGTGTCAGTATTTCCATCAGCTGCCTGCTCCTCTTAGACATCAATACTTGTTTCTGGCAGAGCCTGGAAAAGTTTTATTTTTGTTTTAATACATGCAGCTCTCAAGTTATTTGTTTTTCAGGCACGAAAGGACAGGGAGGTGGAGGGTGGTGGGCTATTACTGGACTGCTTATGGCCCCAAGAAACTCCAAGCCAACCTGGGGCCTGGCTGGTGCCCTCCTCAGTGCCAGGGACTGCTCCCAGGCAGCAGGGGCCCACAGTGCCTTTGTCACCTCACAGGGTGCTGGGTCCTGGCTCCAGGACATTCCATCCATTTATTTCTCTTCACCTGTGTTTTTTCCTCTGCAATACTTTCCCACAATCCTGCTTTTCCAAACACCAAAGTGTTTGGGAGCCTCACAAGGAACTGTTCTAGTGGGGTGCATGCATCCCCCATCACCATCCTTTTTCTCCATCCTTCAGCAGTGGAACATTCACCACACAACTAAAACCCCACTGGGACTCCCCTCCACAGAGGGCTTGAGGCACATGACTTTCAGTACCACCAGCACGAGATTCCTCACACCACCCTGAACCCTGGCAATCCCCAAGAGGCTTGTCAGGATTGCTTCACAGCCCGGTGCTGGAATGGACTAGGGCTCATTTCTAAGCGGATCATATTTTTCCCTTTTCAAGCTGGACAAGCTGTATTTGGCATGTTAACAAGCAGAGAGACAGCAGTGCTCCACGCGTTTCTCTCTTCAGGTTAATTTGAAAACGTTTCTTGTTCTATGTATTTTATTGCACCAAATCCACCGTGACAGGATACATTATAGGATCACAGGGCAACAGCCATGTCAGAGATTTCTCCTGTTGAGTTTCTTATCCTGATCCCAAGGGGATCATGAGAATTCAGCCACTGAGCTGGTGAATAAGTGCTGGAGGGGCACAGAAACCTCCAAGCATCAGTGGGATGAACACAGTCATGATGGCAAAGAGCACGCAGACTACCTGCTGGCTCAGACCAGCACTGTCCTACATACTTAGCCCTGGCTTATTCTATGTAAATGTCCCACTTGTGTTAACAGAGGCCCACAGTATTATTCACCCAATGAATAATATTCTAGTGTTTTTTCACAATACCTTTCTGGCTGTTCCTGGGATGGAGTTGCTTCTGCACCTCAGGATGTCTGCACTGGGAAGAGCAAACTCCGAAAGGGAAATAAAACACGTGTCTTGCCAAACATTTAGGACCAGTTTAAATTTAAAAAGCAGTCAAGATGGGTGACAGGTGGCCCCAGTGCCACCTCCCCACGAGAACCACACCATGAATGGAACACTGCCACATTCCCATTCCCCCTGTCTCCACAGAGAGGCAGACAGGCCCTAGGGGAATATTAAAAACCACCAAACCAACCCCAGGCCCTGCACCACTGCAGCCCCTGTGAGAGGTGGGCACGATAAGATCGTGGGATCACCTGTTTACCCAAGAACCTGCCTTCTCGGGGCAGATAAGATCGAGGGAGCGGCCTTGCAGGCAACAGAGCTCACCTCAAGTCACTGCATACCCTCACTGCGCTGTGCAGAGCTGTGCGGTATTTTTTATATATGTATTTTCTATTGTGTTTTATAAATAAAATAGGAAGTATTATATGAAATACACATCCTGTCTTCTCTCTTCCCCTCCTTTTCTCCCTTTCCGAGGTCAAGACCCCTTTCACAGCATACTTCCCAGCGTCAGGCTGAACCCGTCCTGGGAAGAAGGGGCTTACTCTGGCAATCACAGCAGCACAGGATGCTTTGTTGACGCAGTATCATCTTCCAAAATGGTGTTCTGCTGCATTATCTCCCCTGCTCAGTGGGGCTCATATCCAGAAATAAAATATTTCAAAAATAAAACATCTGTTTGCATCTGCAAAAGCCTAAACTGGGATAGAACAATGTGTCTTTAGGAAATCATAAGGATATGCCTCCATTATTTCACAGAATCACAGAACCACAGAAGGGTTTGGGTTGGAACGGACCTTAAAGATCTTCTAGTACCAACCCTCCCTGGGGGCAGGGACACCTTTCACTAGACCAGATCACTCAAAGGTGTCACTTTTGCTTTCACCTCATGCACTGCCTTTGCTTGCAGGGAGGCAGTTCTCCTGGAAAAGCTTAAAATAGCTTTCCTAGAAATAATAATAATAATAGTAATAATAATAATAATGCGAAGTAGACTGTCTACACTGTATTACCACTGCAGTGGCCTATGCAATTGTTACCAGACAATATTTCTTCCAAAGACATTAACAAGTTAAGTGTGCTGCACTGTGTTACAACCCTGTGGGGGTTTTCTTAGTTCTGTTCTAGAAGAAAAGCAAACTTTTTTCCTAGAGAATTAGCAGAACAATAACCAGGTTTAGTTCTGTCATATGCAGCTTTCTTTATAAACAAGAGATTATGGAAAGGAATAGAAAAAATCTCTAGTGTTTAGCTTGGCTATCCCCAAGAGCGACTTTGGAAGAGCTTCCAGAATGGAAAAAGCAGATGTTGCAAATCTGCCTTATCTTCAGAGCAACTGTTGACTCTGTTGTGCAAATCCTAATTTACATCTGCATGAAAGGTTTCAGAGATTAAATGGCATTCAAGGAGGAATATTAGCTTTTCTCCCTCCCTCCAGCCCTCCTTTGAATGGATTTACTACTGGCAATTAGCTTTCTGTTCCATCGGCCAAGTAGAAAACAGGATTCATCAGGACTCTACAGTATCCTCCTTTTAATGGACTGTTTTCTGGGATCACCCAATTCAGATGCTGAGTTAGAAGAAATAAATTGTCACAAAGTTAAAACAGTTACAAAAACACTTTGGCCAGGAGGATTTCCCTCTGACACTTGGAAAGTCCTGAGGAGGACAAAAAACTCCCAGAGAACAAATCAAAGGGGTCTCCCAGCTACACCTTAAAAAAATGAGAATGTAAACTCCCTCAAGAGACACAAAGCTTTGGTTGCTGCAGAGAGCCCAGAGCCAGTCCCAAGGACAGCCTTCTGCTGGGGCTTTGCTGGCTTAAAGAAACAGACAATGATGGGGAGTTTTCCTTGAAATCTGGCTAGACTGTACAATTAAACACTTTCCTTGGTTCCCCATTCAAAATACAAAACAGGGAAGCAATCCCCACTCATATGTATGGTGAGCTCAGAGTTCTGCACTTCATTTTTTAACTCTATGCTAACTCTATATGTAAGGACATAGAGCAGCAGATGGGAGGCAGCATGAGGATGCTGAGGTCCCCAGGCTATGAGAGAGCTCCTGCTCAAGGATGCCCATGCATGCCCAGCTCTCCCAGGTGCTTGCCTCAAGGAGGGCAGCAATGAGCTGTATCAGTTCTCAGCAGCCCACACTCACAGTGGGGGCGACATCAGTCCCAGCCTGGCACGATGAGCACACCCTTGCAGATGTTTGCCCACGTGTCACACAGCCGACCTCACCCAGCCGCTGTGACCAAATGTGGCCAACCCAGAGCACTCCCTGCTCAAGGCAGAGTGACGGGACACCCATTATTGGGCTGATCCTTGGTGGAGCACAAGAGACTGTGTTGTCATCCTTTTGGTGTCCTCCTTTTGTTGCTTCTGAAGAACGGTGGCCAACTTGGCCTCAGCTTTTGCACAGCACAGCAGGGGCATCCCAGCTTGATGTTGACAGACAGATCCCACCACAAAACGGCTGATGTTTTACATTCCTACTCCACATGCCTAAGGAAGTCCAAAAAAACCTCAGCGTTGCAGCAAGCAAGCAACTACCACAGCCCTTTCAAAGACAGTGGCAACAGCTATGGAAACCAAGGCACAGAATGAGGTTTCCCAGCATCCCAAGGGAGCCGGCAAAGCTTGTCCCCAGACTCCACCAGAGCAGAATGTGGCCTTGCTAAACTGTGGAGGCCCCGAGAAAACCTATGCTCTTCAGCATCAGTGCACCACACCCTCCCTACTGCTTTGCTGGACCAGGTTACCTGGAGGGGTTTTGTAGGTGACATGTGGCAAGCAATTAGCAAAGTTTGCAACAGCGTAGAAAATGAGTGCTCCACAAAGTATAAGGAAAGGAGAGCAACTGTATCATTGAAAATATTTTTAAACTTTCTTATAAATACTTAAAAGAATAAGCACCATCGCTGAATAATTCTTTTGAGTTATTTTTTTCTGGGATCTTCCTCTACACCTTCATATGCTCCCTAAAAATCCTTTTAAAATTAAATACTGTTGGAGTTTTGACCTCCAGGGTGGGTTTTCAGCTATTCAGTGAATTCTATCAAACATTCACCACTTCTTATGTGCTCTTGCAGATGAATTTTTAAGCAATACATACATAAGTTCACCAGGCCCAGAAGTTTAGGTTTACCTCTGAGTAACTTTTTAAGGGATGCAAATGCTCCTGTTCCCTTTACAGTTCCCAGGCCAGCTTTGCCCTGGCAGCTACTTGTGATGCTTTTCTGGTACTTGTGACACTTTTCTGAAGTGGGCTTTAAGATCACATGGCATCAGAAAAAATTTGCCATAAAGCCCCAACCTTTCCCCTTCGGTTCACAGCTATGCAGCTCCCAAATCCCAGGACCTCTGCATTTCCCTTGCACTTTTAATGTGCACTCCTCTAATCTTCATTTAATGCAGGCAGCTGGCCGCAAATACCCCCAAACAATGACTTTAATCCTAAGTATCCTGAAGCCCCACCTTCCTTCCCATACCAAAACTGAAGAAAAAAAAAATAAAAAGAACAGCCTCAAGACAGCAAGATGGAGAAATCCAAGCTATCCACTGGGCCAAAGGAGCAGAAAGACACAATGAGCTAAATTTTGCCCAGTTTGCTAATTAAAAACGGAAGCTACCCCACTCCGGAGCCAAGGCGGGGAGGTGGGGGGACTTTTCATGCTATTCAAAAAATCGGCTTCCAACTGGGACCATATTCACTCCACATTAATTGTCATTCCAACTACGAGTGTCCTAGTTTCAAAATGAAAACTACTCTCCAGTGTAGCTAGTGAAAACTAACACCAGTTTCGAGGCATTAAACAAAATTTATTGATTGCATTTTCCCACCCACTAAAACTTTAATAAGCATTAAACCTCAAACTCCTGGCCCCATTTCCTCCTTCTACCCTCTCTCTCCATAAAAGGGGTCAGGCTCCTCTATATGGAGATTAGGACTTAATGTTTGGTATTTGTTTATGAGCCTATCAATTGCCTTTATTTCAGGGGGGGAAAGCACATCTTTAAAAAAAAAAAACCCTCTTGTACAGGGATTAAGAGAGGGCAAAGGTTTAGGGTAGTTTGGGTGGTTTTTTCCCCCAACTGATTGTGGGGTTTAGATATATGACGGATCATGTTCACATGAGTGAAAATAAGTAAATATTCCCCTTTTTGCAAGTTTCCCGTGAGTAACGTAAAATGCTATTTTTGAAAGATCCCTATTTCTCAGTAACAAAATGCAGAACTTCACTCTTCTCTGCTGGCTGTTTTCAGCTGTGTAAAAGGGAAAAATAATAATAATTTGGGGCCCCTTCTGTCTGCACAGTTAGTAAAGAAAACAAAGGTCAAACATTTGAAATGCAAGGGTTGGTGATTAAGCCCAGAAATCCATAGCTAGGCATCAAAATTGATAGCCAAATTTTGAGAGTGCTTAAGGAATTTAAATACAGAGCCTGACCTGGCTCAGCATCTTTCAAAACTAAGCCTGTTATTTCAGGGTCTCAAGCGATATTTAAGTGCCAGGTACCCAAGTTGGGGAAATTTAACAGTAATCTTCTTTTGGGAAGTCTGATCCGCTTTAATCTGAAGTTGAGAATGACAAATGAAGATTTTGTTATTTAGAAAATACATCTAACGACAGCTGCAACACTTTGTCCTTGTGCTAAAATCAAGTCTTACCCTTCAACATTATTAGAAAGAGTTGAGAGAGATGGCAAAAAATGTAATGTCAAAAATTCTTTTACTTCTCCTCTTTAAAGAAGCCTGCTAAAGGGATTAGACAGCTTTGAGTTCACTGCTCTGTTAAATCAACCTTACAATATTTTTTCAGCTTGTTTGACTTGCTGTTTGTGTATACATTTGTGTTTTCACCTTTCTACATTCAAATCCCACATTTAGCGTTTGTTCAGCGCTTCTCACAGGAAACTTAGTCAGTTCTTTATTTGTATTAACTCCACGGAGTTATAGAAAACAGACTTGGAAAACAATCCCTAAATTAGCAGGACTTACCGGCTTCCATGTATACGTGCATACACATGGAGCATCGCATACCATCCAACCCGAATGCAGAGGTTTATCATTTCCAGCAGCAACAGAAGGGCATCAGGTTCACCAGAAGAGACCTTTTAATGGTCTCCTGTAACCGTATCTATTACATCAGGGTTTGGGCTCCACATTACAAATTAAGTGAGAGTTCAAGGAAGTCATGCGTGTCTCGGTTCCCACTGCCTTCAAGCAGTTTTAATGCCCCTGAATAATCATCTTCTACAAACTGCACTACGTTAGGATCCAGTAATGACAGAAGAAGGTTAGACACCTCTATGAAAAGCTGTTTTACTGCTGCTCTAAGAAAATGCAGACCCTCAGCAGGGGCCCTTTTCCAGCTTCCCACAAGGAGACATGGTTGGCTCTACCTGCATGAATCAGGGACCTTCCATAGGCACTTTGGGATACCTACCCCATCCTCCAAAGTCTGATTTTCCCAGCTTTTCCCTTCCATTCCCCACCAGAAACACTTCTAAAACCTTCTTCTCTCTGTGAAGGAGTACCTAAGTGTTCAAATGAGATGGATGCTGCTGTGACAGAAAGGATGGCCCCTGCAGCAGCCAAGCCAAGAAAGAAAACAGCCACTTCTCTCTGGCAGATGGCAAATATAGATGATAGAAACAGCCCAGCAGCCACCAAAGGGCTGGATTTGTCTGAAAGTCAGGCACCAAAGCCAAGCTCCTGCCATGCTCCCCTGGGTAGCATGAACCACCACCTTGTATCACTAGGGAAGACATGAAGTTGAACAACCTCCCTTGATATATAACCCATAAACGGAGCAAGAATTGCCTACGGCATTCTGTCCCCTCCACTCCCTTTCTGAGGGTGGGTGGCTAATTCAGGGTCATCTCTTCTTCATGCCTGCCCTGAGACAACGTATGTTGCTCCTCCAACTGCTCCTTCTCATCCCTAAAACAGCCAGGCTCAAGCAGTGGGTGAAGTTATTCCTGCAAAGACTGCACCACTTGTTTGCGTTTTATTTGCTATGCACTGGGAGGAGGGGCAGAGGGGGAGAAAACCTCTACTTCAAACATTTACACGTATTTTGAAAGCACCTGAAGAGGTTTCAGGACCTGTTTTTGCCGGAACTAACACATTCCACCCATAAGATGACCTTGTTCAGAGCATGCAGGTGGCTCCTCAAGGAAAGATTTGTATCGCGTAGGGTCACCAGATCCAGGATCAGGTTGGCAGTCCAGTTTCTCAGGCAGTGACCCACCACTGAGACCAGAGTGGTGGATACAAACCTGCCCCTTTTTGCCCCTGCACTGAGGGAAAGAGGGCAAAGGAGAACCCCTGATGTTCCCCTCTGCCACCTCTGTGCAACCCTTCACTAAGACTTTTGTGATGGAGAAGCCCACTACCTTCTCAAATCCCAAGATGCCAGCATGCCTACACACAAAAACAAGGCAGAGATCTCATGCCTTCACTAAATAATTCACAGGATGGAGGCCCAGCACAACTCAATAATGCTTTCCAGGCGTTATTTTCCCTTTTTGACTGGGCAGATGGCAAAGCATTTCTGTGGTAGGAGGCTTCATGTTTGTGTTTCCTTTGCCTCCTAGTTTAAATAATGGTAATAGTAATTGAACCACTAGGCAAAAGAAGACTGTCACGCTTTAGTCAATACTCTGGGAGTTCCCATTTGCTCCTGCAGCTGTCTGCTCTACCTGGAACAAGGGCAAAAGAAGGTGCTGCTGTCAAGATGTCCCCACTCCAAGATACCTAAAGCTGAAAGAAAGCAGCCATAACACAGTATATACAGTACTCTGTATGTATTTAAACTCCACAGTATTTACTGTATTTATATTGTATCCCAGCTAGGATGGCAGCTGAGGGTGATGGAGTGTGGTTTTACCCAGTATCTTCAAGGCTAATCCCCCAGTGACCACTTACACCCTTCTTCCCAAGATGGGGGAACCATGAGCCTGGAAAGCCTGAAACATAATTTTTATGCTTAATTACAGATTTCAAGTGCCTGACACCAGGCCCTCACTCATTATGTTTTGACACTGAGGACTTTGGGCTGAGATGGAACAAACTCTCCACACTCACTCATCACTCACTACATCCACCAGTGTGGTGGATGTAACTCGAAAGAAGGCGAGTGATGGATTTGCAGCAACTTTGGGCAGGGATGCAGAGAGGACACCATCTGCTGTTTCTTACCTTTTTTTTTGCCCCCACTTGCTTTCTGTAATTAATCAATTCATAGATCAGGAGGCAAGAGGTTTCTTGCAGTCTCCTCTTGCGATCACCCCTGCGAGGCAAAGGCTAAGGACACAGCAGGGTGGCTGCAAGGTCTAAGTACTGCCTGTGGAGCACGGAACAGCATTCTGGCCAGTCAGTGGGAGCACTGGGTTCCCAGCCCTGTGGCTTGTCCTACCCCAGGGCCTGCCAGGGCCCAGCCCACCACATGCTGAAAGAAAGAGGCTTTCTGAATTTTCTTTGGAAAAAATAAAAAATAATAATGCTTTCACAGAAAGGTGTGAAATTATGAATAACACACCCGCTGTAAAAATCAAAGTATTTTTAATTTATTTTTTTCCCCCAACTGCATTCAGCTCATCTCTTACACAATAAATACTGGAGGCTGAAACTAGGTGATTTTTAAGGTCCCTTCCAACCCAAACCATGATTCTATGGTTCTAAATACCAGCTAATTTATGTACCTCATTTACCAGATCCCCTCACTTCTGCATGAATCCCCAGCTTATTAACATAACTATTTAAACTGGACATGTTTTCTTAAACATTCTTCTTTCATAAACTGCCAAGTGACAGTTGTTTACTGTCAACAAGCCTGGGTACTCCAAGACAGGGAGAAATATGCCCTTTCAAATGGCAGACATATCGGCTACCAAAGGAAGATTAAAATCTGGTGTTTTTCTTTTCTCCCTCCTCAAAAATGCTTTATTCGTACAGATGCTCTTGATACAGATCAGGAGAGATGGTACTATGCCTAATTCCAATCATTCTTTTAATTAAAGACAGGCTCATGGAGGATTTATCTTCACTTGCACATGTTAGTTGTCAGGGCACACTCAGAACTCCCTAATCTTCCCACTGCAACTGGTTTTTCCTCTTCACTTCTAGCTGTGATACCCCCATCTCCCACGACACATCTCGGCTCATCTCACACAGATCCTGCTACTGGCTAGAAACAAAATGCTTGCCTGGGGGAAATCTAAAGAGAGAAATTAAAAAAAATTTAAACAAAAATTAAATCACCGGTTGGTTCAGGCCCTACAATCTCCAAACAAGCTGCTGAAGTATTTTGCTGGGAGGGAATTGCTTGTACTTGAGCCTTGCCCGTGAAAACTGGGATATAAAAAAGAAGAGGAAAAAAAAATAAAAAAGTAAGAACCCTATGGGAAAACTTCTTCCCATGAAGTGCCAGGAAAGCTCCTCTGCTGGCTCCTGTCCAGCGCAGGGTCCGGGGGCTCAGCGCTCGTCCCCCAGTCCTGGCTCGCCCGCAGATCCCCGCGGGGGATTATTAACACTTTTGATTATTAACACTTTCTCTGGTGCATTGTGCCACTCGCAGCTATTATTAGCGCTGGGGCTAACGCCGGGCTGACACTGATACAATGGCTATGAGGATGGGGCATGAGGGGACCATCAGCTGGGACCGTGGCTCGACTCCACGCGGGACTCGCGACAGAGTCACGGGGGGCCAGTGGTGGCCACCGCCGCCGCCTCTGGTGCGCGCGCCTGGGCTGTGATGCTGCCGCTGGCTCGCGTCAAAGCCGGAGTTATAAAAAGCGGGATGGGAAGTGAAGGTCTGTGTTACAGCGGGTTAGAGAGGAGCGGGAGGTCACGGAAAGCCAGCTCCAGGGATCCCCACCCCCAAACCCGGAGCCCTTTTACTCGCCAGAGTTTCCTCTGCTTGTTAAAATGTTTGGGTCATTAGAAAACTTTCCAAACAATCCCTGCTTATGCTAAATAGCTGCTCCCACCACGATCTGTGAAGGGCTTCAGCCTGCCCTCTTGGAAATCAATGGGGGCTTTTTTTGCCTAGGATTCAATAGGCGGAAGATCAGGACCTCATTATTATTTTTACAGGACTACAAGCAGCAGAGAATGGCGAAACCCCTAAAGAAAGCAATGACCCTCCGAACTAGGAGCCAAATTTGCTATGAAGGATCTTTACAAGCTCTGTCAAGCATCAAAATAAAATTAAAAATCCAATTCTTGGGAGCTTTTCAGTTTTTTGACAGGGAAAGCATAAGGTTGAGAAAGGCTGGCCTCATCATTTGGATTCAGGGACATTTCCCGTCGCTCCCTTTTACTCAAAAGAAAAGCCTTCATAGAAGTGTATTTTACCTTCCCGGGGGGGAGTGAGCAAGAGGGGATGAGCTGTCAGTTCAGGGTGATGCCAGTTACCCTGTGGTACCCCATGGAACAGAAACAACCTCCAGGGCTTCACATGACCTCCTCTGCCACAGGACACAATGAAACCTCCCCAGTAAGTCCCTTCTGCAGAGCCACGACCAGCAACACAGAGGACCAGAAGACTCCTGGGACACGGATCCTGCTTCGAGGACCATGCCATCTTCACAGAAGCCAGGTGTCACCTGCCTTTGGTGAGAGGAGCCTCAGAGATGCTCCCATCCTTAGCACCCTCCTTGGAGCCCTCTGACAGTCAAGTTCTCCACTTCTTGCCTATTACTGTACATCACTCCTCCCTCTTGGCATCAGTGAGAACTCACCTACGCACCACATCACCACCACAAGGTTTGGCCCCTAAGCAATACCCAGCTATTTTGCTGACTCCCCTACACCCAAGTCACCCCAGGTCAAATCCAAAATGCTTCAAATCCATTACTTCTGAGCACTAGTCCAATTCTTATAAACCAGCAGTCATCTGGTCTCCAAAGCTTTACTGACTGAACTACATCAGCTGAGCTGATTTAGTGAGATTCCTTGCAAATAGCACAAGACAGTTCAGTGCAAATCAAGACACAGCTACAAAACACTCCACTTTCCAGGGCAAAAGCATTAGATGAAGATAAGCTGATGAACACTTTCATCAGTTATCAAGAAGCACCAGTTGGGAAGCCACCCTTGAAGGCTTCTGACATGCCATGGTGCACTATTATTGTCTGTTACCGCCTTTCCCTAAAAGCCTTATACTCAAGGAACATGGTGACGGCTTGGCTCCTTGGGTGAAAACAAAAAGAGGGGAAAAAAACCCTAAACCAACACGCTGACCTGTTGTCAGCATGACATTTGCAGGTACTTCAGCAGCACAGAGTACAAACCCTGGGTGCAAACACCAGTGTCGGGGTCCTGGGGCTGTGGTGTTCCCAGGGAAGAGCCTTCAGCACACAGGACAGCCTGCGGAACTGTGCCTGCTCCCAGAGAGTGATCCTAGGCTTCGTCCTTTCCTCACCCGAAAACCTGGAACCCTTCTCACTTGAGTCATTAATTCTTTTAACCCCTTGCAACCTGCAGAAATGGCACAACCCCAAAATCTCACTGATGCTAAACGTGTAAGCACATGGCAATTGTTTTGCATACAGTTCTGCGTGATAAAGAAATCTGCTTCCAAGTTTTAATAGAACCTTTTTATTTAACCAACTCATTACCTTTCCCTGCTCTTTGGATTTGGGAAAGCAAGCCCGGCACACCAGATCTACCTCCCCCTCTGCAATAAATACCACCCCCTCTTTTTTAGATGAATACATCTGAAACTGAAGCAGTTACTGGAGGAATGTTTTCTTACTTGACTGTGCTGCTATTCTTCAAAAATAGCTTTGCTACATTGTGTAACCTGAGTGTCACAGCAAAAAAAAAAAAAAAAAAAACCAAAAAAACATTGATTTAACTACCTCCTGCCTAGTTTCTATCCACCTAAACACAACAACCCCTGATAGCCTATCAGAATAATAGGGCTGGTTTACATCTGATTACCTTTCACATTTTAACTATTAAGTTTACTAAAGGTTTTACTCAGCCCATATCTCACAGTTCTTGTTTGCTTTTGATACTACAGAAACTTCCTGGTCATTTAAGTCAAGGAGCAGATACCTTAGGGGTAAGCACACCAAGAATATTGCATTCACCACAGGAATAAAAGCCCTCCTTCACACATACAGGGCTTTAAATCATATCTATGGCACTTGGCAACCTGATCTGTGAGCGCATGAGAAAGGGGGCTCTGGGGGAGTCAGCTCTACTTTGGAGAAAAACTGTATTTTTTTAACAAGATCACCAGCTAAACAGCCAAAAGAGGGGCAAATGCTAAACTGATAAGCTATGTAGGAGGCCAGCGTGTAACAAGGTATTTTATAGTGCTTTCTGCATCTCCTGACATGGCTTTGTATTTGCATAGAGGTGCTTTCAGATGTACTCCTCCAACACCCTGAGCTGCCTGCTGCCATATACCATGAAAGGCTGTGCTGAACCACAGTCTCATTTGGTGCAAGAAGAAAAAAAGGACATAAGGCAAATTTTTACCAGCCACCATCCTCTCTGGCATACAACCTGGTACACGGAGACTAAAGTTTATTACTAACCACCATTAAGAGAGATGAAATGGTAAACACTGAAACAGCTACATCAACCATTCAATTGAATGGCTTGGAGGATTTTTTAAGGGTCAGAAAAAGAGAAGGAACAGGTATACAGAGCCAGACAAAGTCACAGAATATATGAAAAGAGAAAATATATTCAAATAGGGAAACAGAATAAAGTCAGTTTCGTTGATTAACTGTGTATCAGGTTCAGCCTAGCTGGGAAAAAACTTGTCAAACTGGGGAGGGAATTCAACTGTATTCTCAGTAGAAATATCTGTATTTGTTACATTTGTGCTGGGTCTACCTTATCTACAGTAAAAATTGCAAAAGCTAAACTATGAGGACAACACAGCCACTTCTCCATGAAGCCTTACAGCTCATGCTCAAGCACTGAATCCTATACATTTCAACGACCTGCCAGAAAAACCCACCAGCAGGCCATGCCCTAACCTTAGCTAAAACTAAGGTTCAGCAAGCACCTTCAGTCACAGCTCAGCGTGCCAGCTGACAGATCACTGTCAGAAACACCTTGGTCCAACGCTTCTGTAAACACAGATTTTATTAACTGCTCAGAAACCAGGCTGCTTCCCTGTCTTTTAGGGTCTCTTAAATAAGTAGCAGATGTACACAGTAAGTGTTCAGGGAGGACAGACTTCTAAGCATGGAGTTGGATATCAAAATTCACTTTTATTGACTGTATTTTAAAGGAGACATTCTGTTTCTCAGCCTTATAAAAAGAGAGGGAAAACCTCCTCCAGCTTCACGAAAAATTGCAGCTTTGTCCAGGCAACAGGCTGGGTTCCACTGGATGGAAATGGTCCAGAAACAGTGGGAATGCCACCATCAAGACTTCTCTAGTGTTCACCTAACTTCAAAACCCACTCTCAGTCAGGCTTCAGGAGAGGTACGCTTTCCCAAACAGCACTGAAGATCTTTTGCAGAGAGTCATAAAAGTTAACATGCCAGTCAGAGTAGCTTACGTTAATGACATGATTTAATTAGCAGATCAACACTTTGCTACACAATTTTCAGATTTACTTTCATCACATTCCCTACTCAGCGGCTGCTAATAAAGTCTTAATTAAAAGAAAAAATCCTCAGATTTAATTGGAGTGACCCTTGTCAATATGTGCAGAAGACCTGATGTTATACAGCTAGTACTGAATACATTGAGTCCATCTCTGCACTGGAACAGACTTTCTAGTTCACTGTTTGCTAGGCAAGAAATAGATTTTTTAAAAAAGAAGCCGTATTTCATCATCTTTTTCTTCTGTCCTCTTATTTTACTGCTTAGTAAAATATGCTAGTCTCAACATTAAAGACTTAATTAGCTTTTTTAGCTGCTGCTGCTGCTGAGAACAAATGGATCAACTTTTAATCTCAAAACTATCGCTTGCAGCTGCCCACTGAAACTAAAGCATTTCTGGTCTAGGGCACAAAGTAAGCAGCACTGTCAACTTACGAGAGACTCTTTGTAGAGGGTTTGAACACATAAACCCCAAGGCCAGCTCCAGAAAGAGTCAGTGCCATTTGGCACACACTTCAATACCCTTATAATTTCAGGATGAACTTTGAAATGCTCAGATACACAAAGCAGAGCGACACACATCGCAGTACCCTACACCTTGGACCCCTCGCTGGGCACATGCCGAAAGGCTACAAAAGCCCAGTTGCCACCACCAGCATGAAAAACACCTCAAACCATGCATCACCAGTTCTTCCCAAGCAGAAAAAAGTCACAGGAATTGGTACATGCCCTCCCATTCAATTTAAGCAAAATCCCAAAATGGCCCTTCTTCCGTTCTTCTGGCCAGAAAACTGCGTGCACAGTATTAACTCTGGGTGACAATTCCACTCCAGTGCTGAACAGGGAAACTTCGGTTCTCGCTCCTGACAGACTGGGAGAGCTCTCCCCTCCCCTTCCCGCACTGATCTGATCAAACATTAGCAGCTCGCTATACAACTCTTTCAATGCACGCAGACAGCCTCAGCAGCTCACTAGCGCAACACAAATCCTAAAAAGCCCAGAAATTGCCTTTTCCGCATATACCGCACACAGACACACACACAAACCAGCTACAGGAGACAGGCTGCTTATCAGAAGTTTTTAAAAGTGAAATGCTGCTGTTTCAGTTGGTCTGCTCTCTAAGAAAACAGCCAGCGTTACTTGTTACTTGACATTCACAAATCGTACGAAGTAATATCTTTATCTGAATACTAATGCAAATTGGACGGGCTTTTTTATATTGATGTCTATTCTGTGGTTGCTGAATAGAGTGACCGCATGCTCAAGGCTGCAAAGGAGTTCACTGACCTCCCTAATCATCTCTGTCATAGCCCCTGAATGACATACACATTCAATCCTGCCTCGCCTCTCTACTTTCATTAAAAAAAAAAAAAAAAAAAAAAAAAGGAGTAGGGGAAATTTGACATTGTTCTTCCTGCAGCAGCCCCAAGAACGGGAGAGAAGAGAAACTCAGCCCAGATGAGGCCCCTGGTGTTTTTAGTTTAGCTTCTATTCAGCAACAGCCCCGCCATCTGCCTCCTTCCTGCCAACAGCCGAACACCTCCCTGCGGAGATGTTAAAACCTGCACCCCCTCCACCTCTGCTAATAGCCAGTATTCATATTAGCAAACATACACATACCTCGAGAATGCCTCCCTTCAATGTGTGTTTTATGTAGCTGAGTATAGGCACAAAGCAGTAGCTGTTATAGCCTTCACAGCCCCGTGTGGAGAATTAGATCACTGGGGAAAAATCCTTCCAAGCCCCTTTATGGAAAATAAGGCCTTAGACTGTAAATGCAAAGCCCAGCAAACAACAACCCTCAGTAATGAGCCAATACCCCATGGCCCATTTGACTAGGAGAAAGAATTTGCTTTTTACCATTCAATTCAAAAAGACTGAAAAGGTAAAATGTGTTTTTACTTGGCTCTGAAGGTTTATATTCTTTACAGTTTCTTTTGCACAACCTTTCCCCTCCCAAGTCGGACAAGCAGCGGGTGCCCTCACGGTCGCAGAGCCACTGGCTTTAGCACAGAGCTGGGCAAGCAGCACCAACTTCACGCTTCCCCACGCACGTGGGTAGTGGGAGAGCCACTGGCATTGCAAAGCTCTCTCTGCTCTTGCAGTCCACATCCACAGGAGCTTTCAACAGCTCATAGTGATAGGGCAACCCTCGGGGACTTCTCTAGGTGTTGGGGTTGATATCTCTGGCTCAGGGACGAATCCTGCTTCCAGTGAGCACAGTGGGGGTTGACTGTGACACCTTTGCTTTGGAGAAAGCTGACCAAGCGGCAAGAGAGCCTGTCCTGAGGATTTCCACTGGAGGCCCTGGAAATCCCAGCCCATCGCTCATCTCACAGTCATGACTGGAGGGATGTTTCCCTCTGCGTGACCTCTGAATATGCCACTTGCTACGATTCCAACAGCGTCACAAAGCTTTAACTTGCAAAAGTGTCTTAAGAGCATGGGAAGGGTTTAGCACCACTTCAACACGTCATCAACCCCAGCTCCGGGCTGAAGGTGTGGGTGGAAGCCCAGGGACCACCGAGGCAGCCACCGAGGTTGCTCCTCGACCCCATGTGCCGAAGTGACAGCACCAATATATACTTCAGGCTAAACTAGAGAGCACAGGAGACACTCTGCTTCTGTCACTCCCACCCCTGTGGCCAGCACAGGCTGCCCACTGCCTCCCGCGCACCGACCTCATCTGCTCTAACCAAGTCCCTGCGATGTTGCCCCATAAATCAATTCTTTAGGCTGTGAAAAATGAGCCAAACGAGTTACACTAAGAATCTGGTGTTTTATTAGGACTTTCTTGAAAACAAAACCAACCCCCAGTGTGATTTATAGCTTTAACCAAAAGGCGTATGAAAGTAATGCCCACACCCCCAGCCTCCACGAAGTCCATTTATTCCCCTGTCACTTTTTTGGCAAACAGGCTTCAAACCCTTTCCTGAACAATGGAAACTTTCTGCCGGGTACATGCAAGCCTGAGGACGGGGGGCTCCCTTCCATTAAAGAGCTTTGAAAAATAAACAGGGACTCAGGTAGCAGCTGAGGCGGATCAGAGAGACACGATGTTTCAAACCCGTTGTATATTATTTGTAAAGAAAAAAAAAAAGAAAAAAAGAAAAGAAAAAAAACCAAACCAGCTTTTGTCCGACGTGTTCACTTTTTTTCACTTTCAACTGCGGGGTCGCCACTCAAGGGGGGACCATCACCGGCTGCCCCGAAATGCAGTTCCTTTCTCAGTACAGCCGCTTGTTCAGCTGCGACCCAGCGTGTGCCTACCCGGAGCTGTCACAACTCTACTTTTCCTCCCCAGATGTGGATATAAATTAACTCTCCTTACTTTTCCCACCCGAACACACGCAGTCAGAGCATTTCCGACGTGCGCTGAAGATGCGCCGCTACACGCGCATGGAGAGGCGTCTTTTCCCTCCCCAGCTGCTGCTATACACGGGCTGCCGCGCTGGGAGAGGGCTCCTGTCAGACAGGGATCCCATTAAAAGCAGTTTGTCCCTCCTGGGCGCCTCTGCGGCTTTCCCCGAGCCACGCCGAGGTGGGACCACACCGGCCCGCTGCCACCGATCCGCAGACGGCTCTGGCGGTCTCCATCCATCCATCCATCCATCCATCCATCCATCCATCCATCCATCCATCCATCC